>WOXC01010886.1:0-145000 GCA_011680675.1 Gymnobelideus leadbeateri | reverse complement strand
GTGGATCACTTGTGTGGATCACTGTAATGGAAATGCAGATTTGAAGATCTTCCCTGCCCCTAGGCCCTTTGATTGGCTTAAGAGACTTTGATTGGCTTAAGTGACTCTGAGAACCTTCTTTAATTTGAAAGTATATTCTGCTCCCTAATAGGCTGAATGTGGTCACATGGAGCCTGTGGTAGGAGGCTTGGTTTTCAGGAATGACCACACCTTGATGCTGTGTGATTGGGCAGTGGGTCAAGAGGGTGGTTACATTCTCTGAGCCAGGAGAAGACTATATAATCCCTGATTTGAGGCTTTGCTTTGGGGCTCACTTTGAGAAGAGTTGTGTGATTTGACCAGATGAGACTCTGGGAAGCCGTTGTTGAGAGCCCCCCAGCTTTGAAAACCCAGATGTTGATGCTTCCCTCTCTGGTAACTGTGATTTTGATATTGATAATGATAATGGTTGGACAGTTTGGAAGCCTGTCTGTTTGATCTGTCTGTATACTCTGAAGTTTGGGGTGTTGACCTTTTCCCCCTGAACTAAGTAATATATGTTTGTTTGATTAAAGTAAGCTTGTTAACCCATTTTGAGTTGCTTTCCTTTTGAAAAGCAGATCTAAGAACCTGTGTTGGCAGCCACTCTGGGGATGCTGGGGTGCTTGCTGCTACAATTACATGTGGCAAGTCCTCAAAGAAATGGGAATACCAGATTATCTTACCTGTCTCCTTGAGAGTCTGTATATGGGCCAATAAGCAACAGTTAGAACTGAACGTGGAGCAACTGATTGATTTTAGATTGGAAAAGGAATATGATAAGGCTGTATATTGTCATCTTACTTATTTAACTTACATGCAGAGTACATCATGCAAAATGCCAGACTGGATGAATCAAAAGCTAGAACTAAGGTTAACAGGAAAAATAGTAACAATCTCAGATATTTAGACAATACGATTTTGAAGGCAGAAAGTGAAAAAGAATTAAGAAGCCTCTTGATGAGGGTGAAAAAGTAAAGAGTAAAAGATGGTTTGAAGCCTAACATTAAAAAAAATGATGGTATCTGTTTGCATCATTTCCTGGAAAATAGAGGAAGAAGAAATGGAGCAGTGCCGGATTGCATATTCTTGGGCTCAAAGATCATTGCACACAGTGACTACAGCCACAAAATTAAAAGATACTTGCTCCTTGAAAGGAAAGCTGTGGCAAACCTGGACAGAAAACTAAAAAACAAAGATTTACCTTGCTGACAAAGGTATATAATCAAAACTATGAATTTTCTAGTTGCAGTATGGCTGTGAAAGTTGGACTATAACAAAAACAGAGGACCGCAGAATCAGCACTTTCAAATTGTGGTGCTGGGGAAGGCTTTTGAAGGTCAGTTGGACAGCAAGGAGATCAAATCAGTCATTACTTAAAGAAATTAATTCAGGCTATTCACTAGCAGGTCAAACACCAAAGGTGAAGCTTAAAACACTTTGGACATATAATGAGAAGACAGGAGTCATTGGAAAGGACCCTGTTATTGGGAAAGATTGAAGGCAAAAGGAGAAGGGGATGGCAGGGGATGAGATGAACAGATAATGTCATGGAAGCAAAGAACATGGGCTTGGACAGACTTCAAGAGATAGTGGAGGACAGAAGGGCCTGACTCACTATAGTCCATGGGGTCATGAAGAGTCGACATGACTTAAAGACTGAACAAGGATAGTTATGTGGCCCTGGATAAGTCACTTAACTTTTCAGGGCCCCCAAGACTATAATTTAAATACATGGTGCCAGTCTGCATGGGTGGAAGGAATTTCCTCAAGGAATGAGGAAACCAATGAGATTTCATTGGTTTTGAGCCAAAACAAAACTCAATGCCAAATTCTAGATATTCAAACAATGGATTTGGTAATGAACCTTGCATATCATTTTTTCATTCACCACCATGAGAGTCAGGCAAGGGGTGGGGGGAATGGCGCTGAATTCTTTGGAAGAAAAGTTATAAACAAGCTAACAAATCATCCCTGACATAGATAGTCCCTTACAGAATACCCTCTTCTATTTCCTCTTTGTATGTGTATTTGTTTTGGGCAAAGCACAATCTTTCCTGAACCGAAGGAGGAACTTCCAGACTAAAATAACAAAGAGCACATTCAGAATAAAAAACTGAAATCCTAGTCAAACTAGTTAGAGGAAATGGGGGTGAGAAACGGTTTGGGATAAAGTGCAGAATTGAAAAGATAGCTCTTTGGGACATTTAATTTAAAACAATAACAACAGCTGACCTAGCCAGTTAGTAGTTCTATAGGGTTTTTAAAATTTGCAAAGTACCTTGTAGATATTGTCTCCCTTTATCCTCAGATTATTGTTCAGTTGTATCCCACTTCCTGACCCCACTTGGGGTTTTCTTGGCAGAGGTACTGGAGAACTTTGCCATTTCCTTTTCTGGCTCATTTTACAGATGAGGAAACTGAGGCAGAGTTACGTGACTTGCCCAGGGTCTCACATCTTGTGTTTGAAGTCAGATCTCAACTCAGGAAGATGAGTCTTCCAGACTCTAAGCCCAGCACTTTATCCATTACACCACCTAGCTGCCCTAATCCTCCAAACAACCTTGTAAAACAAATTATCCCCATTCTATAGAGGAGGAAACTGAGAATAAGAGATTAAATTAATTGTTCAGGGACATGCAGCTAGTAGATGTCTGAAGGAGGATTTGAACTTAGATCTTCGAGACCCCTAGACTCTAAGTACAGTGCTCTATCCACTAGGCAACAATGGGGCACAAGGCAAAGAGGGTTGGGCTTAGAATCAGGAAGACCCGAATTCAAATTTTGTCTCAGATATATACTAGTTGTGTAATCCCAGGCAAGTCACTTAACCTCTGTGCCTCAGTATCTTTACCTATATAATGGAAATAATAATAGCACCTACCTCCCAGGATTGTTATAGGAATCAAGTGATATAATATGTGTTTGCAAAATCAGAACTCAAACTCAGGGCTCCCAAGTCACTACCAGGCTGGTTGCTTCAACCCAAATTGAGACAAATCATGACCATTCTCTTCCAATTGATCCCAGGGTCTGTTTTGCAACTGAAGCTTTTGTCACTCTGAGTAGTCCCTGTTTTTTCTGTGAATAAAAATGAAGGACTGATCTCTGAAAGAAAGGATGCCAGGTTGTTTTCTTCAGTGAAATAAGAGATTTTAGTGACAGACTTGTCTTTTCATTTCACCAAAAATTGAAGGTGATAATGATATGTTTGCCTTTTTTTCTGTGAACTTTGAAAGTGTAATGAATTCATAATTCTGTTTTCCCTGTTTTCACAGATGGAAAGACTCTTTGGACTGCACTGCCTGGAATCACTTCATATTTACTGACTTTTTTTTCTTACAATAATCTTCCTTTCATAATACTTTCTAGTGGTCTCTAAGGAGTTTATTTTCTTCTCTTCAGGAAACATGAACTTCAGCTGTTTCCTATACTCCCATTACAATCCCTCAGGCTCCAAAAATCAACACGTGGTTATAATAGCTAGTGTACAGAGACTTCAGGGTTCACATTCTGAACATAGATGTATACACAATATATGTGTGTGTATTATATAGTCTATTAAATTCAATAAGCACCTACTATGTGCAAAAAACTGTACTAGGCACTAAATATACAGAGACAAAAAAAAAAAAACCAAAATGTGCCCTGCCCTCAAAATGCTTACATTTTACTGAGGTGGGAGGGGAATACAAGATAAAAACAGAGAAGTAAATATAATTTATACAAAGTAATAAAAGATAAATAGATAGTGCTAATAACTGAGGAGGTAGGGAAAGGCTTCATGCAGGAAGTGGCACTTGAGGTACATTTTCAAGAATGATAGAAAGTATAGGAAACCGAGGTGAGGAAGGAGTATGTTCCAGACCTGAGAAACCACTAATGTAAAGTCATAGAGGTAAGAGGTAGAACATTGTGAATGAAGAAACCTGGGAACAGGGAAGCAGAGTAGCCTTCTTGGAATAGAGAATGTATGAAGGGTAATAATATGAAATAAACCCAGAAAGGTAAGTGCTTCATGCTTAGTAGTAGGTACTCAGTAGATGTTTTGTTGAATTGCATTAAATAGGCATATACATATTTTCACACTAAACTCACCAGCCAGGTGAGTTTAATTGCTACCTTTAGGTAAAGATAGATTAGATAGGTAGTTAGATATAGATATAGATAGATTGATAGATAGATACATAGATAAATAATACATAGATACATAGGTTCATAGACACACAGGGACATAGATGCTAGAGAGACTCACAGATAAATAAGTAGAAGATAAATATATAATAGAGATAGACTGAGAGAGATAGTGGAAAGAGGATAGCTGTATAGATAGATGGTAGATAGAAACATGGATAGAGAGATAGTGAGTGAGATAGACAATAGATAGAAAATAGATACATAGATGCTAGATAGATAGATAGATAGAAGATAAATATATAACTAGATAGTAGGTACATAGAAAGATAATAGATAGTTGGTAGTAATATAGATAGATCATAGCACATAGATTGATAGGAAGTAGATAGATGGTAGGAAGAAATATGGATAGGAAGGTAGTGAGATAGATAGATGGATAGATGGATAGATGGGTGAATGGATAGATGAATAGACAGATGGACAGACAGATGGATAGATAGATGATAGATAGATAGATGGATTAAACAGACAGACAGATAGATAGATAGCCAGATCATTGAAGAGTTTGCTGGGTGACAAGCATGGTGCTAAGCTGGAGATACAAATTAACCAAAGAAGACAGTCCTACCTTAAAGGAGCTTGCATTTGAATGGGTGAAGACAACACATGGAGATTTGGAAAGGAGTGAGGTGAAGGAAGGTCTCCAAGTGGAGCAGGGGACAGGTGAGGAGGAGGAGCAGGAGTCCAGTGAAGCTTGGCTGACATCCTTCCTGAAATGGTCATCCTGGGAAGGGAGTCACACATTAGGAGAGTCAAACCTCAGAGAGTAGAATTCTTCCAGGTGGCAAGGCAGCAGGTAAGGAGAAGGAGAAGTCTGGAAAGGAAGCTTAAACTCAAGTCTGCCCAAGACTCAGGGATCAATATTAACCCTACAAGAAGCAATATGAGGAATCCCATGGCAGTGGCTTACCAGTTCTATATTGAGTCAGTATTTCTGATCCTATTCTGACACTGATACCCTAAATCCTCAGTAACTGGGTTAAACCTTGTTCCTTTGTGACTAAATCCCTGCCTAGGACCTTGTTTCCTCTGGGAGATTGAATTTCCTCCCCTTGACCCCATCTTTTTATGAATGTGCCCTTGATACCTGCTACCATATCTCACCAATGGTAATAGTGGACATTCGTGGCCTCCTACCACTGTCTGACCTGCCTCTGCCTGGATGAACACCATGCCTCTTGGACTCAGTCTGGAGCTTTGACTGGAGAATGATCTTTTGGTTTCAGACATCTCTTTTTTTGTGTGTCTGTCCCTGAAATAACAATCCCTTAGCTTTGTGTGCATTCTGTGACAGTTGGCCTTCAGTGAACCCCAAATGGCTGCCAGGGCTCCTGGCCCTGATCTTCCTTGGTCTGGCCAGATCTCATTGTTATCTGAACCATAGTGCTGACAGCAGAAAACAATAGGAACAATATAAGATACACACACACACACACACACACACACACACACACACACACACACATATTTTACAAGACATGGTCCTGGTCCACTTAGAGTTGGCAAACTGGAGTTATGAACAAGATTAACTAAACAAATTCATTTGACCTCTTCCCTTTCATCCAATCTTATCTATTAGACGGTTGCTAACTGAAATAGCTATGGGTCACCTCAAATTCAAGCCAAAGTCCCTGTCTAAAAAGTTCCTCTTACACCACTTCCCCAACTTTTTTCTTCAACAAATGCCAGATCATGGCCCAAACCTGAAAGCTCCCTGAGATTCTACTCCCATCTTTCTGCCTGGCACCTAAGTCTATATATCACATTAAAACCTCTGGATACCTACTCACTTCAGGTCTCTTATGTGAGTCTAGCTCAAAAGAAATTGTGGGTTTAAATTTTTGGATACGTATATAATATATGTGGGTGTTAAAGGATTGGAATTGTCTATGTATCTGTGTGTGTGTGTGTGTGTGTGTGTGTGTGTGTGTGTGTGTGTACCCATGACTTTATCAGTATAGGGACCTGCCAGCATTTAGGGTCTCTCTACTGATGCAGACAGGCAACAGATATTTAACTCAAAGTCTTGGAGAATTGCATGGGATCCCTGAGCTGTTTCGTGACATGCCCAGGGCTATACAACCAGTATATATTCCAGGTAGGATTTAAATTCAGGCCTTTTTGACTCTGAGGCCAGTCTTCTATCCTTGCCTCCAACTGCAGTGGTAGCCATGCTCCCCATTACAGAAGTTTACCATTTTGACTCCAGTACCCTATAAAATAGTTAAAATACATATTTTTGCAAGAAACCACAGCACATCAGGTTCCTAAACTCACAGCATTTTCATATCTCTTGGGAGAATATACTTGCTTGGAAACTGTATTTACAATAAAGAAGGGTCATGGTGTGTGGCTAACAAACTTTTAGCACTTATAAAAAAATTCCCCTCCTCAGAGTTTGGGAGGGAAGGCTTTGTGCATTGAAGTCCTACCAAGTGGTCTTTTAATAGTTTTGGGGGTGGGAAGAGGAAGAAAGCAGAACAAACTACCCTAAGCTATAAGTGCTTAACAAATGTGGTATTTGCTGTCTCACTGACTGATTCATGAATGGGCTAGATTAGAAATCCCCTTCTTTAAATCATGAGTAACAAAATCAACTATAGGCTTGTCTTTCTACAGGCCAGAGAAGTCCTGTTTACAGTCATGGAAATTTTTCTTCAAATTTATTTACCTCTTTCAGCAATTGTTATCAGATGGCAAATGTCTGGCCACATACTCAACTTCCTGTTTATAGATACTTGATCTTTTCAATGAGTCATCAACTATTCTCCAGATAGGGCCACAATAGGCCCTGTGAATGTTTCCCAAGAGGCCGCACAAGCTCTCTAGACGGCACTATGTGGGTTGCGTTCCTTCTTCTGTCTTCATTCACAGCACAACACTCATTGAGACTGCTTACCGCCCAAACACAGGAGGAAACACAATTGCTTCTACTCACTGCATGAAAATCAGTGCAATTTAGGGGAACAGGGATACTCTGAAAAAAAAAAAACCCCTCACATTTACTGGATCTAATGAGGTTTCAGTGATTGTTTGTCATGGCAAAAGTAAGAAGTAGGTAGTCTGTCCTGAGAGTTTTTTCCTATTTTTGGTGGAGAAAAAAAAATCTTCCTCCTACCTTATCGGTGAGGTCCATGCTGACCTCATGGTACCTCCTGGCTGCTCAGGGCTCCACCCTTCTGACCTGATTAATCTATTGGGACCATCTCACCCAAGCAGCATTCTATGTCCTAGCCAGGGTGGAGAATCTGCAGTCTCCAGGTCATATGTGGCCTCTAGATACTCAAGTGAATGGATTCAGTCACTTGTATTCCTGCACTTGAGGACCTAGAGGGCCACAAGTGGCCTAGAGGCTGCAGGTTCCCCACCCCTATAGACTTTTCTAAATACCTTTTCTCCTTTTTTTTTATCTACATATTCTAATTTTACCTACATATTCCATCACTCTGGGATTCTGCTTTCAGATTTCCAGGGTTACAACTAGCTAGCCTGATAAACTAAGTCCTATTCATGGAAGGAGGACTAATCTTCAGTCCTTACTGCTTTCCTGTCCAGGTAACACTTTAATAGTGACCTCCTCTCTTTGCTACAGAAGAAAGAGGGAGCACTCTAACGGTGGTACTATCAGGCCAAGTAGAAGTACAGGCCCTTACCATGGCTACCATTGGTGAGAGAGATCTCTGGGAACCTTGCACTTGATATTAAAGGTGTAAAATGAGTGACCAGTAACCTGTAACATCCTCTACTGAAGCCAAGACTATATTAAATTGGGAAATATTTAACACAAAAATAAAAACATAATAAAACATAGATAGTTATATTTAAGACTGAGCCACTAATGAAGCTCCCAGGTATCCTTCTGTACAGATCAGCACCCCCATTTCCATTTGAGTTTGACAACAAAGCTTTCATCATCACAAACAACTTTTGCTTTAAGCTGGAGTTTCTAACTTGGGGGAAGATTATCCCTGGAAGTTTGTCATTAAGTATATCACAGAACAATATTTGGTAAATAGGAATGTTATCCTATAAAAATTAATTAATCTCTTTATTTTGTTTCTTATGTACATATGCATGCTAAATCTTAGAATCTATTCCCTATCATATTGGATTGGGTTATGGGAAGATTTAATGAAAATCATGGAAATAGTTCATAGGAAGACCCAGTACAAAGGAGAACAAGAACCCAGCATGGATATTGTTTACTGCTGCTGCTTTGTTTTAATTAACAAAAGGATAAGAAAGGAAAGGAAACCATGCAGGGGGAAGATTGGTAATCTCAGTCATAGAACCTGAGTTTGAATCCCTGCTGTTTTGGTTGCTGTTCAGTCATTTATTTCAGTCATGCCCCACTCTTTGTGATCCCATTTGGGGTTTTCTTGGCAGAGAGGCTGGAGTGGCTTGCCATTTCCTTCTCCAGCTTATTTTACAGGTGAGGAAACTGAGGCAATATGGGTTAAGTGACTTGCCCAGGGCCACACAGCTAGTAAATGTCTGAGACTGGATTTGAACTCAGGAAAATGCCTTCCTGATCCCAGGCCCAGCACTCTATCCACTGTACTGCCCAGCTGCCACCAACAACAAATACATGATCTTCCTGTAGTTATTGAGAGGGTGGTAGTTGGGAATCACCCTGTTTTATACTAGCTTTCTGCATTCACAGAAGAGCAAGGATGCTTACTGAGGCACGATTGCCTCAACTCACTTCTTGACCCTCAGGTCACTTCCTTCTCAGGCGCTCAGTTTTCTCAATTTCCTCACCACTAACATAAAGGGGTTGGATTAATCAACAGGTCTCTTCCAGCTCTGCATCCAGAGCTAGGATTCTTCGTTTAAATCCTTTTTCTCTTATTCTCCTCACTATATGACCTGTAACTTATAATTTGCTCCATATTTTACACAGTCATGTTACTTAGCGACACCATGGTCTTGATGGAATAGGCAGGTCAAGGAGCCCAAGGTATTGTTCTCATCTATTGGGGGCCACACAGCTAGTAAGTGTTAAGTGTCTGAGGCTGGATTTGAACTCAGGTCTTCCTGACTCCAGGGCTGGTGCTCCATTCACTGTGCCACCTAGCCACCCCAAAGGTAGGACTTGAACCAAGATCTTTCTGGCTTGAAGGCTAGCTCTCTATCCATATGCTGTAGCCCCTCAACGGTTTTGTTTTTGTCTTTGTATCTCCAGCACTCAGCACAGTATTTGATACATAATAAATAATTAATAAATATTGATTGATTGAAATATAGATTTAAGTCAGGAGTTCCTGCCTCGAGGTCCAGGAACTTGTTTTTTTCTTTTAATATCTTGATAACTCTACTTCAATACAATTGGTTTCCTTTGTAATCATCTGTATTTTATTTTATGCAATTAAAAACCTTAATCCAATAAGGTCCATGACACAAAAAAGGTTAAGAGGCCCTCCCCTCTGAAAGTGCATCTCTAATCTCCCAAAGGTCTGCCTGGAGAGGAAGTTTGGGCTCTGGCACAACTGGGAACATAGAGATTGTTTCCATGATCACAAAGGTAAGACATCCATTCCCCCCCAATCCCATCCCATCTCCCACCCTCCAAAAACCAAAAAGCCAACCTGCTTATATGTCTGCCAGGTCTGCTCAATAACTTAGCAATCTGCTGCCTGCTGAATAGAAACACATTCAGTGGTTTGATGGCGGCTCTGTCCATGCACTCGGCCCTGTGATTACAAAGGTGAGCAGCTTGCCTTTGGAAGGGACTATTCACCTGTTCTCTCTAATTCCACCAAGGCACCACTGGGGAGGAGGCATGGGGGTCTGCTCCATGTGGCTGAGTCAGAATTCATGTTTCACTTTTTCCTGTGATCTGGCCTAACCTTCCTGGGATCCTGGGTAAATGACGGTCATCTCTGACAGGACTATGCCTACATCAATGTGGAGTTCAAGTCACCTGGTCTAAAGTTACTGCTTAGGTCTGGAAGCTGGGTCAGTCAAATAAACAATCAACCAATAAACATTTGTTAAATGCCTACTGTGTGCCACTCACTGTGGGTCTTCAGAGGAATGAAGTTTCCAAATGGGGGCAAGTGGCTCCACATGGTCATTTTTTTGGCTGGGGAGCCTGTAGCGGTGATTTCATTTGTGTAGGGAGGTACCAGTCCAGAAACTCACTCGACCAATACAGATCAACAACAATACAGCTGGTTAAGCAACTTGCCAGTCTCACACAGTCAGAGGTGGAGACAGAATTTAAACCCAGGTCTCCCAGACTCCAATACTGGATCATTTTGTCACTGCTACTAACATCATCATCATCATCATCACTAGCACTTACATATCAAGTTACAGTTTGCAAAGTTTACATATATTTTATATATGTTTTCCCTTTTGAGTACCAACTATTTTTTTTTACTACAGTGTAAGGGACTATCAGGATAAAATCCATATAAATATTAAGCAAACTATATAGTCTCACATTACCCTGTTTAGTTTTGGTGTTGGTGTACATTTAGATTGCTTTTTACTTCCCAGTTCAAACCAGAACACTCTTAGCTATCTAGAGCCTTCCTCTCTTGGTCCCACATGCACCCCTCACACTTGAAATCATTCTCCTTGTCAACACCCAAATCCCAATTTAATGGCTTCCCTGGATTTAGAAAAAGCTCTGAGCATGTTCCTCCATTTGGAATACACACTAATAATAATATTAATAATAGTGAATGTTACTATAATTCTTAGTCTGCAAAACACCTTACAAATATCATCTAATATTATCTTCACAACAATCCTGGGAAATAAATATTTTTTATTATGCCCATTTTATGGATGAGGAGACTTAGATGTTAAGTGACTTGCCTAGGGTCACACTGGCTGAGGCAGGATATGAACTCAGAGGGCAAGATAAGAACTCAAAGCCAATCCTCTTTGGACTGTGCCACCTAACTGCCTATAAAAAAATCATAATCTATTATTATTTTCCTTGGAAGGCAGGTGGCATACTGAGAAGGGAGCTGGGCTTAGGATCAGGGAAGACTTGACCTGAAATCCTCCCTCTGATAATAATTTCTGTGTGACCCTGGGCAAGTCTTTGACATCTCTTAGCCTCAGTTTAGGGCAGCTAGGTCACACAGTGGATAGAGTGTTAAACCTGGAGTCCAGAAGACTCATCTTGAGTTCAAATCCATCCTCAGACACAATAGCTGTATGACTCTGGACAAATTGCTTTGATTTGCTAAATTAGGGTTGGAGGCAGCAGCTCATATCTGTGAAAATCCTAAGCAAACTAGTCAAGGTAAAGACACAGATCTGCAAAAGCATTTTCAATAAATGAGAACCTCCTTGTTCACAAGCTCCCAGTTCTTTGACCAACTATTTCTTGGGACTAAAATATTTAACATTGGCTCTAGTCTCATGAAAATGTGGATAACTTTTTAGAGGCAGGAGATGTTCAAGTAAATATGTCCAGAAATCGGTGAAAAATTGAAGAATGCTGGACTGCTGCATCTGCTTTAAATCATGGTCTTCAAAAGACAAATATACAGAACTCCAACACACAACTGCTAAAAATATGCCTTAGTCATTAGCCAAAAATGTATTTATTCTTGGACACATAAAAATGCAGACCTTGTAAAATATGTAGGGGCATGCACTCTCAGAGGAAAACAAATTAAATAAAGCACCAGATGAAAGAGTTAAAATGAACTTTTAAGCCTTTTTTGAAAGGAAAAAGGGGAAGGGTGGAAGCAGTCCAGGGTGAGGGCATGGTTGAGAGGTCAATGGTGAGAGGTTTGCTCAACCAATAAGAAGGCAGCAGGAGCAGTCAGGCCTTCACTGTCCCTTTGAGGGAGGACCTGAGCATCAGAATTTGGCCTCTCCACCTGTTCTCCCTCCTAGGAGAATGATTAAAGGAAACAAACAAGCATGTGCCTTAAAAACAAAATACAAACTTTGTACACAATTACAGCTACATCATATCTGTGATGACTAACTTTGACAGACTGGGATCCTCTCAGCAATGCAAGGTTATAAGACAACTCCAAGGGACTCATGATAGAGAGGGCTATCCATCTCCAGAGGAAGAACTACTGAGTCTGAATGCAGATTGAAGCAAACTACTGGCTCTCTCTCTCTCTTTTTGCTTTGTTTTGTTCCTTTTTTCTTGTTGTTCATTCCATTGGTTGTAACTCTTCTTTACAGCTTGACTAATGTTTAGTGTGAAGGTATTTGTAGAACCTATATCAGATTGCATACTGCCATAGAGGGGAAAGGGGAGAAGAAGGTGGGGGAGAAAAGTTGGAACTCAAGGGATTGTGGAGCTGAATGTTGTAAACTAAAAGTAAATTAAAAAATTAAAAACAAAATACAATCATTTATGTGCAAAATTGGATTAGCTTAATGGATATTGGAGACCAATTTGGCAACTGGGTTGCCAAGTTCATTTAAATTATACCTAAAGATGCTACAGTTACAGATATTTGAGAGGGCCCAAGGAAATCTGTAATTTAGTGGCTACCTATTTGCATATGTCACTGTATTGAATGCTATATAGATTAAGTCTACGAAGTAGCTATTTGTTCTTGACAGAATTAAGGAGTCTGGCAGAAGACTGCACTCTACATTCCCAAGAAATCATCTGAAGGATGCCAGCAAAATGACTTCCAAGAACAGTGAGTCATTCACCCTTTGCCACAAGTGCTCCCTGTGCTTGAGATAACTGGTAGCACAGTGGGTAGTACCCTGGGCCTGCAGTCAGGAGTCTCAGTTCCCTCAACTGTAGACTGGGGATAGTAACAGCACCTACCTTGCTGGGTGTGGTAAGGATCAAATGACATAATATTTGTAAAAAGCATTTCGCACAGTGTCTGACACATAGTAGATGCTATGTAAATTTTTATTCCCATTTGTGAGCCCAATTTTCCCTGAGCTCCATATGTATCTGTGAGAGAGGGCATCACAAACTTTTGTAGTAGGGGAATGTTATAAATGAATTATTGTTAATATATAACCTTAGTAAATATTGACTTTAAAAGCTAATTATTGGAGAAGGCAGAACAAGTTGTAGTATATGATGGTGAAGGAATACTACTGTGCTATGAGAGATGATGAGCTCAATGACCTTAGAAAAACATGGAAATAAATGCATGTAGTAATTTAGACTGAAATAAGCATAACCAAGAGAATGGTATATAAAGTAATAGCAATATTGTTTTAAGAATATGAGAGAATATGTTATTTTGTCTAGTATAAATACCCAAAATAACTATAAAGGACATATGAAGAGAGATATTATCTGCATCCAGAGAAAGAACTAATTAATAGAAGTATGTCTAGAATAATGTGTGTGTGTGTGTGTGTGTGTGTGTGTGTATCCATTAGTATGCAGGGAGGGAATGAAAAAAAGAAATTTAAATGACAGTTTTGTTGTATATTTGAAAGAAACAGCAAGTTGGGCATAGAAGATTTGCAGTTTCATGTGCAATCATCTTTTCTTATTGTACTATGCTATGGAAATGCTTGTTTTATTCCATAAATTAAAAAGAAAAAAAGAAAAGCTGATTGTCTGGTTGAGTAACTGATTTCATAGATAATCATGGGAGAAGGATATAATTGGCGAGGAGTACTGGTACCAACAGCTAAGGGCTATGGGAAGATTGAGTAAGTTAAGGAAGTCATCAGGTTCTTCGCAAGTCCCAGCTACAGAAGCGAATATACCATAAATCTTAAGCCTCTATGTATTTGTAGGTGAAAGTTATTATTATCCAGTGCATTTTGGCACAGATTCTCTCTTATTTGACTTTTGCAGTTATTTCCTTTCTATTTCCCATAAACATAAGGCCCAAGTTATCAAGTAAGTGTTTGGTTTAGAGGGAGAGTCATGGGAATTGCATGTTTAGACAGAGAGGAAACCACAAAAAATTCATCACAAGAATTCATCCTGTGCCAATTAGGGAAATTTTCATGAAGGATGTGTTTGTAAGTCTATAGTCCGTGTTAAGGCCTTTTGTGTTGATGATGGTTCCGTTTCAAAGGAAATGACAGCAAAAATAATGTATCTGAAAAAGAGAAATTGAAACACATTCTTTGACACAAATATGGCACCCAGTTCCTGTTTTTCACTATTGAAAGCATGTTTACTTCTAGCATGGTGGAATAGAATGAGTTCTAGCCTTGGAATCAGGATAACCTGAGTGCAAATCTTGCCTTTGTTGATAACTAGCTGTGTGACCCTGACTGGACAAATAACTTACTGAACCACAGCTTCTTTCTCTGTATAGAAAGAAAGGGGATAATAATCTCTAACAGGTTTATTGTGAGGCTCCAGTGAATCAACCCATGCAAAACGTCTTGCAAACATTACCACTTTTATAATAAATGTCTGTACTTATTCTTATTAAAAATATTAAGTCCTAATGAGCACCCTCCCATTCCAGAGGCTGATGGGAAAACCAACCACAAAATATTAAAATAAATCTCTCTGTTATTTCATCAGCCCCATTCCTATTTTGGGCTTTAAGAACAAGCCAGACAAAGTCTGCCCTGGGCTCCACTGAAACAAATCCTACAGTTAGATGGGAAAGGGAAGGAGCCTATTGTTCTTTACAAGGCATGAGTCAAAACATGGCTGCAGGAGGCCTGCTTATCTACCCACACATTAGTGCACTGAGGCATTTCCTGAGCACAGAACTGTTAGGAGCTGGCAGACCTGGGGATAGCAGACAGATGTGATTACCTGGAGGGAGGTGAATAGTATTTTGTTGGGCCAGCACTGACAGACACACTTGAGACGGGGACAAAGGAACCCCACACTAGAAGCCAAACCCCTTGGCAACACCTGCATTCCATATACCTAAGGGGTTTTCTAGGGCAGGCTGTGGAAATGAAGAATCAGCTGAGCTCTTGCCATGCTTGAAAGTCCTATCTCTGATTTTCTATTGCTGTGGTCAAGCCCCAGAATAAATCAAAGCCACAAGTTGAGGAGTAAAGTGTCTTGAATTAAAATATCAGGGTAGAAAACCTGCCACCCTGGTAGGGGCGGGAGAGGGGTGGGACATGTCCAGTGGATTTCCCAACCAAAGAGACCCATGAGAAAGTTTTTAAAGTTTTAGGAGGAGATGATGTTTTAGGAGAAAATGTGAAGTAGCAGGCCTGGTCATGAGACCCCAGTGGTCATTGGCAACCTGGACAAGCAAAACCACTTCACATTCTGGCTCTTTTGCCCTTCATACCATGAATCCTCATGGAAGAGGGAAAGGACACTATGATCCAGCTTGAGCCAGGCTCTCCACAGAGCAATATCCTTCAGTGCGGGGACCTAGGGTGTGGTTCAGTGCAACTTAATCAAGAGTAAATATCCTAAAAGCAGAAGTAAGGATATTAATGAAATTAATACAAGGATCAACTAAGGGAGAAGCAGCCCATATTACTTTTGGTATTAATATTTTCTGTCATTATATTAACAGTTGTTCTGTCACTGTTGAAAGTGAAGGGGGCATTTCTACTTCATCATCATCATCATCATCATCATCATCATCAAACTCCGTTCAACAAGCCTTCCATTGGGTGATGACTCCATTCTCTGAGCCTTCTACTTCACTCCTGCTGAGCTCCAGCAATGTTTACAGAACACGGGAGTGTGCTGGTAAATGTTTAACATTTGGGGAAAAATGTATACACAGACTTTAAAATTTAACCCTCATTCTTAACGCTTTTAAGTCTAGACAATCAACAAAAACAATAAATCAAGCCCTGATTTGTAAAGATGCCAACAGTTCAGTGGTTAGAGCTGGCTCCAGCACATCTCCAGTTGGGAGAGTGAGCCCAGAGGGGATGCTATCCCAGGATATGAAGAGGCTCTATGTCTATTAACCAAGAAAACAAGGCAGGTAGCTAATCCCCACTCTTCAATCATACAAATATGTATTTAGAATCCAAGGGACCTCAGAAACCATGGAGTCCAATCCCCTCATTTCACAGAAGATCCTAGCTATTACTATTATCTCTAATGCAAAGTGAAGTCAGTAGAACCATGAAACCATGCACAAGGACTACAACAAGGGAAATGGGAAGAATAACAAAACAATCAAAACCAAATGCTGCAATTTGGAATCATGTAAACAAAGTGACTAAAACTTCCATACCTTTTGATCCAGAGTTTCTACTTCTAGGCATCTACCCCAAGGTACTTGTTGTCTTTTTTTTCTTTTTAAGGCTCTATAAACACCAAAATATTTATCGCAGCACTTTTTTTTATTTGAAACATTTAATTTTAAGACCTCGAATTTCAGATTCATTCCCTTCCTCCCTTGTCACCCATTCCCTCTGGGAAGATAAGTAATTCAGTATGTGTTGTACATGTATAAGTATGCAAAATATTACCGTAGTAGATATATTGTACAAGGCTGCTTATAATTCCCTCCCACCCATCCCACCCCCAACCTGGTCCATTCCCTCCTGGATCCTGTCCCTCTTCTATAGTGGGTACTTCCAACCTCCCCTCCCCCCAGGGATGCCCTCCCATCCATCATCCCCCCTCTCATATCTCTTCCCCCTATTTTGCTGCAGGTTGAGATATCCCATTTAGTATGTATGTCATTCTCTCCCAGAACCAAATTCAATGAGAATGTGGTTTTGCCTTTTTGCCTTCCTATTCTTCCCCTCCTCTGCAGCCACTTCCCCTCGCTTCTTCTGCATGAGATAGTTTACCCTACCCTGTCTCTCCCCATCTCCTCTTGCCACTTTCCTCTCTCTCCTCATAATTTCACCCCTTAGGTATCATCCCTTCCCAACAAATTCAACCTATGCCCTCTATCCATGTATAACTGTAAACATATATACACACGTTTACATATGTATTCATGTGACCATATACCCTTCTTCCATTATTTTCATGCTGAGAAAAGTTTCATCAGTCACAGTTATTGTTTTTCCATGTAGGAATGTAAATAGGTTAACTTTGATGAGTTCCTTTTGATTTCTTTTCCCTGATTACCTTCTCAAGCATCTCTTGCTTCTTGTGTCTGGATGTCAAATTTTCTATTCAACTCTGGTTTTTTCCTCAAGAATGCTTGAAAGTTCTCTATTCCACTGAATGACCATATTTTCCCCTGAAACAAAATACTCAGTTTTGCTGGGTAGGTGACCCTTGGGTTCAGTCCCAGCTCTTTTGCCCTCTGGAATATCATATTCCATGCCCTTCAATCCCTCAGTGTAGAAGCTGCCAGGTCCTGGCTATTCTGATTGTGTTTCCACAATATTGAAATTGTTTCTTCCTGGCTGCTTTTAGTATTTTCTCCTTGATCTGGGGATTCTGGAACCTGGCTATAATATTCCTAGGAGTTTTCTTTTTGGGATCTTTTTCAGGAGGTGATTGGTGGATTCTTTCAACCTCTATTTTGCCCTCTGGGTCTAAAACATCAGGGCAATTTTCCTTGAGAATTTCTTGAAGGGTGATTTCTAGGTTCTTTCTTTGATCATGGCTTTCAGGTAGTCCAATAATTTTTAAATTATCTCTCCTGGATCAATTTTCCAGGTCAGTTGTTTTTCCCATGAGATATTTCACATTGCCTCCTATTCTTTCATTTGTTTGGATCTGCTTAACAGCATCTTGATTTCTCATAAAGTCATTAGCTTCCAGTCTAATTGCTCCAGTCTAACTCTGAAGGAATGAATCTCCTCAGTGAGCTTTTGAGATTCTTTTTCCATCTGGCAAATTCGACTTTTTAAGGCATTCTTCTCCTCATTGCCCTTTTGGACTTCCTTTGCCATTTGAGTTAGTCTATTTTTTAAGGTGTTGTTTTCCTCTGTCAGGCTGTTGAGCCTCATTTCATACTTTTCCTTCATTCTTCTCATTTCTCTTCCCAATTTTTTCTCCACTTCTCTCATTTGATTTTTAAAGTCCTTCTTAAGGTCCTCTATGGCCTGTAATCCGCTCATATTTTCCTTTGGGGCTTTTGGAGCAGGATTTCTGACCTCTGACTGTTCTATGCTTCCATCTTCTTTACCCCCAAAATAGGAGTCTAATGTTTAATTTTTCTGTTTATTTTGTTTCCTTTGCCTTGGCATGTTGCCACTTAATTACTTGACTTTTGGGCTTGTTGCCACAGTAGAACTCTGCCACCAGCCAGTGGAGCTTTGTCCCAAACGTGTTGGGGGGGGCAACTTCCGTTTCTGGTAAACTGGAAACCCGCCCCATGACCTCCACCCCAGATCACAATCCAGATCCAGGGAGGTTAAAGCAAAAACGATTACCACCCGAGACTGATCACTGGGATCTCCCTACAGTTCACAGGCCAGGAGCTGGATCGGCCACTGAAAACTGCAAAATGGCATGTCTCCTCAGTGGCTTCTAGCCCCCCGGGGAGGAAGCCAACACATTCCCCAAATACTGGTCCCAAAGTCCATAGGGCACTAACCTCTCACTTTGTCCTAGGCATGTCTGTGTTGACCATTCTGGAATTGCCACAGCTGCTGGTGTTCTGGGGTCCCTCCAGCCAGCTGTTGGCCTGGCCGCCCTGGGACTAAAACCTCGGGACCTGGCCTTAGCTCGCGTGGTGCATGCTGCGCTGCCGACTCCCAGAGTGCTGTGCTGGGCCTTCCTGCAGGGCTGCTGGGCTGTCCTCAGTGGGAGGTTAGCTTCTCTGTGTCATTCTTTGGGTGCTGGGGCTCCAGAAGTTGTTCAGAGTCCCCTTTTACATAGTTTGGAAGTAATTGGGGGGAGAGAGCCTTGGAGGTGCTGTTTCTACTCCGCCATCTTGGCTCGCCCCCTATAGCAGCACTTTTAAACGACATTTTTATTTAAAGTTTTTAGTTCCAAATTCTATCCCTCCCCTTTCTTCCACTCTCCCCTCCCTGAGACAGTAAGCAATCAGATATAGGTTATACATGTGCAATTATTTAAAACATTTTCAAAGTAAAATTTCACAGTAGAGCAAACGGAGCAGAGAAAACAATATACACAATAATTGTTTTTGCTATTCCATCATGTCCAGCTCTTCCTGACTCTGTGGACCATAGTACAGCAATACTGTCCATGAGATTTTCTTTGCAAAGATACTGGAGTGGTTTGTGATTTCCTTCTCCAGGGGATTAAGGCAAACAGAGATTAAGTGACTTTCCCAGGGTCACACAGCTAGTAGGAATCTGAGGCAGGATTTGAATTCAGATCTTCCTGACCCTACATCCAGTTCCCTTTCTACTGAGTCAACTAGTTGCCTCCAGGCAATGAACAACCACAGAACAATCAAAACTGAATATTGCTAAATTATAATGATGTAGGTTGGCCCCAGAGAAGAGAGATGAGAAGACATCTCCCTAGAACACTGTTCCTTTGCAGAAGTAGGGGTCCTTGGGATGGGACATTGCACATAACATCTGCTTCTTCTTTTTTTAAATGTGATTGGTTTGACTGACTTTTCTCTTTTTAAATTATTTGTTATAATGGATGGCTCTCTGGAAGGGAAGAAAGGGAGGAATATAGAGGGGAAATATAGATGATATAAAATTTTTTAAACAAGTAAATTTAAATTTATATAATTTATAGATTATATAATATAGGTAATATAACTATGTAGCTATTGATAATCATTTCAGATCATTTGAACCTCAATAAGGTCCAGAGCCTGAAGTAATCAATCAGAAGAAGCCCATCAGCCCAACAAATATTTTCTTCTCTGAGTAAACTCAGAAAATACCTCTTTTTATGTCAACAAGGCCAGATGTGGCTAACTCAAGGGCGTTTTTCCTTTTCTGTTTATGGCCATTAAGACTGAGACCCTCAACCTGAGACACTACCTTGAATAATGGGACTTTTTCTTATCTTAATATTTTATGGACATGTACTACGTTGTGGCATGTTAATGGTAAAGAAAACACAGATATCCTGGGTTGTAATTTCACTCGACACTTTGTCAGCTCTCTTAGCTTATTGTATTTGTCACCTATTCAGTTGAGAAAATTCCTTTTGTCATAATATGGTTAAACATATATGGAGATCATAAGTTTGCATGATGTAGAGACCCTGAGTTGGGATTGACATAAAACACTTGTCATTCTTTTAGCAGACAGTCAGAACTTACACTTTGGCTCCTTGTACCTACACATTCACTAGCTTCAGCTAGCTTGAAGAGAATAAACAATATGAATTTATGTGCCACCTAGTTTGTTTGTCTCTTTTAACCAAACTTTCAGGTTGGTACTATGTATGTGTAGATATAAGATACAATATAGATAATAATGTACAATTAATTATTAAATACATTATACCATTAAATAAATTGTGCAATTAATTACTAAATAAATAATTTAGATAAATGAATTACACTACATCACTATATCATCCCACCCCTCTTTTTTGCTGAGGTAGAAAGCAGTAGTAATGAAAACACTCCATGTGATATCATAATTTTCAGTATTGTAGAGTTAGAGCTAGAAGGGACCACACAAGCCATTCCCCCATTTTACAGATGAAGAAACCAAGACAGAGAGAGATTAAGTAACTTGCCTAGGATCACATAGCCAGGAAGTAGCTAAGGCAAGATTTGATCCCGTCTTTCTGACTCCAACTCCAATCCCTTATCCACTATCCCATGTTGTATCTTAAAAGAGTTTCTGTTTTTCTAGGGCAGAAGTTTTTAACCTTTTAAAAAATATTAGGATGGAGTCCTTTGGTAGGCTGGTGAAACCCTTGGAACCTTTTCAGAATAGTGTTCTTAAATGCATAAAATAAAATACACAGGATTACCAAGGGAATGAATTCTTTTAAAATATAAGTATCAAAAAACTCTGTAAAAATAAGTTTGTAGAACTCCAGTTAAGACCTCTGGTCCACAGGGTCAGGAAGAGTTGGACTCGACTGAACAGCAACAACAATTATTGTGTATATTGTTTTCTCTGCCCATTTGGTTTACTTGCCTTATCTAAAGAATATTGTTGCCTTACCAGATAAGTCAGTGCTGGAGGAGGTGATTTGAAGACAGGGAAAGGAAAAACAACTGTGTGTGTGGGGAGCAGTCAGGAAAGGTTTCTTATGGGAGGTGTCTCTTGAGCTGAACCTTACAGGAAACTAGGGGTTCTAAGAGGTGGAGGTGATGAGGCCCTGTATTCGGCTACAGGATGGTCTGTGTTAAGCATGAATATGGGTTTTAAAGTAAGGTTATGATAAACTCGAATTTACAACAGGAAAGGAATGTGGTCACTTTAAAAGAAAAGTAGTCTGTATCAGGAAGCAGATATTTCTGAATCAAGTGTCTGCTAAAACTCCAGAGAAGTGATTAATGAGGTAAACTTAAGCCTTTGATTTAATCCTTAGGAGCCCCATGCCAGAAGGAGGTGTTATGGTCTTCCCACAACTGAGACACCTTCTGATATGGAAAGTGTCATTCTGGTTCACTGTGGCTGATTGATTTTCAACTGCCCATTTGCCAACAGCAAGGAAAGCTAGTCAATCACTGCAAAAGCATTTAGTGAGAGCACATTAAGCACCTAGTAGATGTGGGACACTGTGCTATCCAATGGGGATTCAGTCCCTGAGAGCATCCCCTTCTACTGGTGGAAACCACACGTACATGAGAGAAGATAGGACGAGGAGGCCAGAGAGAAGAACCAGATGCAAGGAAGGAGTAAGTTTTTCATTGGCATCTGTTGTTTGTCCTTCTTCTTGAAGAGGCCCATGTTGTCAGGAAGGTGATGTCTTCACTTGCAAGAGAATTGGGTTTAAGTGAGAGAGGGCTCTGCAAAGTCACTGGCCTCACTTTCTCTTCAGGAGACATCTGGGTCCAGTGGTCAGATATATATCAGGACATGAGATGGTCCAGGATGCAGTAGGAGACCCTGGCCTTCTTAAGCTAAGGTCTTTCCCAGGTCTCAGTTTGTCTGAGGCAGCACCCATTTAGTGATTAAGACTAGATAAGAAATGAAGCAAAAAATGGCCTCTTTTACCTTGTTTAAAAAAAATCAATCTGGGAGGGGAAGACCTTCAGGGTTTCTGGCCCAAATGGAAACAATTACTATTTACACTCTGAGCTATCCAAACCTAAACAATGACCAAGTGAGGTGTGGGCTGGGACTTATTGTTGGCCAATCAGTGAGAGCTTAGGGACTTGGATTTAAGGCATGGTTAAGTAGCTATCACTATCCCGGTGAGAGCTTGACTCACTTCTTAAAGAGGCCTTATTCACTGAATGGGTATAGCCTCACTCAAAGTAAGAACCTGGAAGACCTTAGCTTAAAAGGGCCAAGGTCTCCCACTGCATCCTGGGCCATCTCAAGCTGTCCTGATAAATATCTGGCCACTGGGCCCAGATGGCTCTGGAGGAGAAAGTGAGGTTGGTGATTTTGCACTCCTGACCTTTGTCACTCAAATCCAAGTCAACTGCAAGTCATATCATCATCTCCCTCATGTCATGGTCTTCTTCAAGAACAAAGAACAAACCACACAACATCCTAGGGGGAGCAATACTATTGTTGTAACTGTGACAAAGCTGTGGGATAATGAGAAAAGCCTCTTGACAGAGCCTCTGACACCAAGCTGTGCTGGGATAAAGATCTGGGACTTGTAAGTCAGGATCTTTGGACAGAATTTGATTTTTTCCTGAAACAGATTTATGGTGAGGAGAAAGAAATGTTCTATTCAAACCTTGGAAGTAAACTGGAGATTGACAAAAGTATAAGGTTAGTGTACAAAAAAAAAAAAAAGAACTTCTGGGTATAGTTTTCTTAATAATTTACCCTTGGGGACTATATAGGGCTTTAACTTTGAAGACTGACAGTTTTAGTCATCATCATAGATAATCATAACTTAAGTACTTTTCAAATAACTCATCATGACTTGAAGGTGAGCCTAGATTCTCAAAGACTCTTGATGGCCTGCAGAACCAATGCTATGGAAAGCCCTGCTGACTTAGAAAGGCTTCCAGTATGGACCAGTGACAGATATCTCTTATGGAAAGACCCACCTTGTGAAGTCTGGAAAAGTTATTGCAGAACAATGAATGTTTCTGGACACAGCAGTTTGGTTTTTTGTTTGTTTGTTTGTTTGTTTGTTTTTTAAGTGCTATAGAGGGGCTACAACTGGCATTTGCGGAAGAAATAATCATACCACTGAAATCCCAGACCTTATTTTTGCGGGGGGGGCAGGGTTTGGAGGGCAATTGGGGTTAAGTAACTTGCCCAAGGCCACACGGCTAGGTTTTTATTTGTGTGTGCATTAAGTGTCTGAGGCCAGATAGGAACTCAGGTCCTTCTGACTCCAGGGCCGACACTCTATTCACTGCGCCACCTAGCCGCCCCAATTCCAGACCTTTTAAATATTGAAGTATATTTGTTTTTTATTTACCAAAAGGATAGTTAAAGCAATACACATACTAATTTCTTAGATAACAGTACCTGGAGATTGAGCCTATAAATTTTATCTAAGAGACTGTTTTAACTGGAGGCAATTTACTTTAATTAATGAGAAAATAGCCACAGTGACATAAACAGCCTCTGGAATATTAAACTTGCAAATCTAAACCTATAAAATGAAAGTAAGTATCATACATATTTGACACAGTGGAGAGAGCACTGGTCTTGGAGTCAGGAAGAATCACTCTCATGAGTTCAAATGTGACCTCAGACACTTACTAGCTATGTGACCCTGGGTAAGTTACTTAACCCTGTTTGCCTCAGTTTCCTCATCTATAAAATAAACTGGAGAAGGAAACAACAAACCATTCCAGTATCTTTCCCCCAAAAAAACCCAAATGTGGTCACAAAGACATGACTGAATGACTCAGCAACAACAGAGATAGCCTGGCATAATTGTGAATGTCCTATTCAATCCCCTTTGTCCCTCATTCCCAAATAGAAAAACTAACTCCAGAAAATTCAATCTTAGGTGTTCCTGCTTAGGAATTTGTCCTTAATCAGATAAGAAGATAAAGGCTGCTTTTTTTCTCTTCCGCTTCTTTCGTGTTTGCACTCGGTCCCTCAGCTTCCGACATGCAGAACGACGCCGGCGAGTTCGTGGATCTGTACGTGCCGCGGAAATGCTCCGTGAGCAACAGGATCATTGGGGCGAAGGACCACGCGTCCATCCAGATGAACGTGGCCGAGGTTGACAAGGTTACAGGCAGATTCAATGGCCAGTTTAAAACCTATGCGATTTGTGGAGCAATTCGAAGAATGGGGGAATCTGATGACTATTCTTCGACTGGCAAAAAATGATGGTATTGTTTCAAAGAACTTCTAATTGAAGAAATCTTATGGAAAATGTCTTAATAAATCAGAAAAACAGAAAAAAAAAAAGAAGATAAAGGCTGCTGGACATTGGACAAATTCCTTCTGTTGTTGTCTTCCTGGAAACTGATGATGCATATTTGCCTTCCCATATTTGCCTGTTTCTTGATTCTCCCCTCAACCTCCACTACTTGCCTCTGTGTTCCACTGGTCATCTGGCTTTGAATGTCATCATTTGCCACAAATATTTATTGACTTTTTGTTATCTATAGAGCTCAGTGCAAGGTCCAAGGCTCCTACCAAGAGGTAGAGGCCACACTCCCTGTCTTTGGAAGGGTTTACAATGTAGTTAAGGAAACTAAACCTGTGATTTTATTCATGTGATGGGTGAAGGAAACAAGAACTATAAGATTTTCTTTCTGCAAAAGCACTCAAAACATTACTTAAGATGCATTTCATTTAAAGCAAATTCAGTTGCCCAGATCAAATGGATTTAAATAACATTCCCCCATGAGTCAGGAAGATGTGATTTAATCCAAGGTAAGACTACCTTTTATAACTCCAAATTTATTCTTTCTTCACCTCTTCTCCACTCACCCAGTCCCTGCTGGGCCCAAGCACCATGTAAATGGTAACTCTCATCACCTGACCCTTGGCCCAGAACTGACGTTCATTCCTGTTTCTCTCTCTAGATCTTGCTGTGGTTTTGCCTTTACAGTGGGCAGTGGGCCTTTTATTACAAGATAGTTCTTCTGCAAGCAAAACAAAACTAATAACTGCTTGGGGTGTTACACCCAGGAGAGCACAACACAGGACAACTTTATATATATATACATATATATATATATACATATATATATACATACATATATATATATATATACATACATATATATACATATATATATATATATTTTGTAAATGTAAACTTTTTAAAGCTAGAAAAGTCTACTTTCCATGGCACTCCAAATACTTAAAGGTGTCTCACCATTTTGAGATGCATGCTAAACCTAACCATACTTACCCAACTTGTGAGACTCTTATCCATGCGCCCCCATAAACCCACCATGGTAAGTCTAGTCAACATTGCAAGGGAAAAGTTGGGGAGGCTTTCTAGACTTCTCCAAACAGCAGCAAATTCTCAGGCTGTTCACCTGTCCTTTATCCCACTCAAAACATGAACAGCCCAGCTTCTTGTATTAATTATACATTTCCTTGACAACATCTTTTGAAGTCAAAGTTGGAAGAGACCTCAGAGGCCAACTGGTCCAATCCCTTCCTTTTAAAGATGAATTTATGCCTGTTCTTCTTGGTAGCTCCTCATTGGCCCTATTCCATTACCTACAAGCATTTCTCCATTGCATTCTCCATGAAGATCTTTTCAAAATTCTTTGGAGTCTGTTTGTATTTCAATGTCTTACAGCCATACAACAACACTGGTGGGTAAAATATTGGTATTAAAAAGATAGGAAGCTACCAGTCATTCAAGAAACTTTGTTATTTCCCAAAGGTAATCCAGATTTTCACCAATTCTGATCTTTGTCCTGAAAAAGATGGCACATTGGTATTTTTTAAATAAGTTAATGTCTGTCTGTTCAGGGAAAGCTTAAATTATCATCCTGGTTGATGATGGTACACAGCAAGTACAATTTTTTAATGCAAAGTAGAATCAATTTCAAACTTTGTCTAGGGTTCACCAACACCTCTTCTGAACTGTGCTTGAGGGCCTCACTCCTAGGGAGGGACACTGCTGGGGTGTAACTAGGGTGGGATAACTAGGGTTTTCTCCTAGGGCATCAAATTTAGAGAGCACTGACAATACTGTACTGACAGTACAGAATCATTTGGTACAGTGAGGTGAGCTCCTCCCCAATCCTTCCAGGTTTTTCTTTATATCAGCTTCCCTAGTAGTGCCAAACTACCAGTATCCCCGAATCTCTCATCCTCTCTTGAGGCAGTGCCTTTCTCACCCTCCATTTCAAGTTCCTTCTGTGCCTTTTGCTGCCAATATGGCTTGTGTGCTTTCCTGAAATTAAAAAATTCCTAATTACAATTCTGCTTAGTACCAATGCTGTTTAGCTGGTCTCTGAGGTTGAGGGGCTAAAGAATATTTTAGTAGAATACAAGTTTCTTGAAATCAAGAATGTTCTGTTTTGGGTCTTTGAATCCCCAACCCTTACCACAGTGCTTGGTACACAGTAAGTGCTTGATAAATATTTCTTGGCTCAAATGGGATGGAATTGAATGTTCTTCTGAACACCAAAGGTATCCCTAGCATGTACGCTTTCTCAGAAAACAATGAGTCATTACCCATTTTGCAGGCTCACTTATGGCCCAGTGCCACTAAGTCAGAGAATGTAATGTTTTAACAACCTGCAAATTAGCAAATAAGTAAATAAAATAATCTACTTTCTAATAAGTGGATTATAAAGGCACAGAGTAGATACATATCATTAAGGGAATGTAAACATGACAGGAATTTCAGCAAGTTTCCACAGAAACCAGTCCTCTGCCTTTTAAAACATTTTCCGTTTTCCCCAATAACCAGAAATGTTTGTTTTCTTTTTTTTAGCGGAGAGAGTTCCATTTTCTAGAAGACAGATTTGTTTTAAAGCACATTAAATGGGAGTCTAATGGGAGTGGGCACTTCTCTTTTGATGGATTTTCCCATCCAGCGTTTGAATTGAACACTCATCAAACGGCCCAGGGAGGATGAAGAGAGAGACTCACAAAGGCATATCCGACATAAAATGGCATCAAAGTGATAATTATGAAAATAAATTGAGAGTCAGAAAGAATTGAAAGACCACAGAGGTACAACACACTTTCCCCTCTTCCTTCTACTGTCAAATAAACATAGGTTATATTGAGGAAAGGGTGTGTGATCACACTAGCTATGTGATGCTGGGCAAATTACTTGGTCTTTCTGTGCTCCAGTTTCTTCATCCATAATAAAATGGCGGGGAGGAGAAGTAGACATGATGGCTAGTAAAGTCCTTTCCAGATCTAATCTGTGATCCTAAGATTCAGAAGAGAAAAGAGCCTTAGAAACCATCTAGTCTCTCCCAGACCCCCCTTTTACAGATCAGGAAACTGAGGTTGTTAGAGAAGAAGGGACTTACCCAAAGTCACACAGGTAGTAAATAGTAGCACCAAGGTTTAAACTAAGATTTTTCAGATCCTAAATCCATTGTTTGCTCCAGTATAAGAAAGAAAGATTGTGGAAGTAGTATCTAAAGGACCCAGTAACTGAGTGGATTTGGAGAATGAAGGAAAGGAAAGAATCAAAGGTGATTCTAAATTTTTGAGTGTAGGTAATTGGGTAGATGGAGGCAGATGGTGTAGTGGAGAGAGCACTGGGCCTGGAGTCAGGAAGATCTGAGTTCGAATTCAGTCTCAGATACTTACTAGCTGTGTGACTGGGCAAGTCAATCCCTATTTGCCTCGGTTCCTCATCTGTAAAGTGAGGACACACTGGAGAAGGAAATAGCAAAGCATTCCAGTATCTTTGCCAAGAAAATCCCATGGACAAGTCCCACAAAGAGTCAGACACGATGGAACAATTGAACAACAAAATTGGGTAGATGAGATATAAATTAACAAAAATAAGGAAACACACAAAGGAGACAGGTTTAGGTTTGAAGATGGTGAGTTCAATGAGGAGCTATAAGGACATCCAGGTGGAAACATCTGGTGGGCCAATGGATTTCTGGGAGAGATTGGGGCAGTTCCTTACAAACAAGGAATGAAATTAAAGAGGAAGAGGGCAAAGCATTGGATTTGTCAAGATGATTAATTTTTAAGCATATTTGCATATCTCAGTAAGAATGCACCCTTTGGAAAATGGCAGGCAATGGTAGAGAGAGCTTATCTGATAAGATAAAGACAAAGGGACTGGATTTCCAGAACCAAACACTGAGATATGTGATCTGACAAAGGGCTTTTTTTTCCTGCTTTGTGAATATATATATATATATATATGTATGTATGTATGTATATATATACATATATATGTATACATATATATTCTCTCTCTCATCTATTTATCTATTATCTGTATATATGTATATATTTTTATACTTTCATAGAACCATATGTATAGTTCTAGGGAAGTATCAGAGTTATGTCACATTTCATTTGACATATACTGAATTGCTTTTATTGAAAAAATAAGATTAAATGAAATGGTTTTGCACATATCTAAAAACAACTTAAACTCTAGGAAAAATTCAACAGTATCTGAAAAAAATTCACTGTTAACCAAGTTTGCTTTGTAGTCATGACTGCCCAGACGTTTTTGTGCTTTATATCAGGTTTAATACTATTATTACTAAGAATACAATAATATAGCAACAATATTATTAATTATGTTTATATAACTTCTTATTGTCGCTCAGTTGTTTTGCAGTTGGATCCAACTCTGCATTAATCCATTTGGGGTTTTCTTGGCGAAGATATCAGAGTGGTTTGCCATTTCCTTCTCCAACTCATTTTATCTATAAGGAAACTGAGGCAAACAGGGTTAAGTGACTTGCCTAGGGTCACATAACTAGTGTCTGAGGACAGATTTAGATTCAGAAAGATAAGTCTTCCTGACTCCAGGACCAATACTCTATGCACTGCACCAATCTTATATTTCATTTGTCCCATAAAAACAAGAATGTAAAAAATAATAAAAAAAAATTCAGTACTGGAAGTAGCAGCTCTGAGAAGTGATAAGCAGCAAAACTTCCTGTTTACTCCTAATTTCTCCAGCACTTCCAGATACTTAGGCACAGTGGAAAATAAATCAGTGCTCCTATTCTCTATACCAAGACATGGATTCTCAGTACTTTGGGGCTCTTTCTAGACCCTGCCCTTGACCTAAACTGAAGGATCCTGTTCCCCTGCCCCCAGTTTGAGGTTGATTGTTTTTAATGCCTGGTCCTCAGGGCTTCTGAAGGTCAGGAAGGTCAGACAGAAACATGGGAGGTTCCATCTGGATCTCACACTATAGAGACCCAATATTGGCTGGCTTCATCCCAAGTCCTCCTCACCACTCAATAAGCAGAGAGGCTGACAGAGGGTAAAGTCTGTTTTATTATCCTGAGGTCTATCAGCCCCACCCATATCGAAAGACTGAAGAACTCCTCCAGATCAAAGCCAACTCCATAGCCGACCCTATTGCCCTCTGGGATTTCTGAGAAAATGGGGGCAGGAGATCATTTACTTGTGACTTCCATAGCTGTTGAGTCACAAGGTTTGCAACAAGTGACTCTGAAGTGGGGGCCTGATGGGATCCTTGAGATAAGCCAGGTGGAAAGTAAGGCATGGTTCTTGAGGGGGTATAACATTATATATTATTACATATTTGTTATATATGATTGATTATATACACTCATATAACATATAATACATATACTGATGTGATATAATTATATGTAATTGATAATATTAATGGACAGTTATATGGTGCAGTAAATAAAGTTCTGGGCCTGGAGTCAGTAAGACTGGAGTTCAAATCCAGCCTCAGATACTAGTTGTGTGACCCTGGGCAAGTCACTTAACCCTGTTTGCCCCATTTCCTCATCTGTAAAATGAGCTAGAGAAGGGAATGGCAAATCACCCCATATCTCTGCCAAGAAAACCCCAAATGGGGTCAAAAGTATCTCTGCTTGAGGTAGAGCCAAGATGGCAGCATAGAAGCAGGAAAACTCCATGAGCTCCCCCCATAACCACCTCAAATACCTATAAAATATGACTCTAAACAAACTTTAGAGCTACAGAACCCACAAAGTGATAGAGAGAAACAAACCTCCCATTGAAGGCAGCCCAGTGGGCAGACAGGAAGGGTCTATTTCATGGTGCTGGGAACCCAGTCCAGCCCCATATGAGCCCAGGGCGGCCCTGAACAGCAGCTATAGCCTTCAGGACTTTGGGAGAGTGGATTACCAGCAACAGTGGCAGTTTGCACAATTATCAACCCATAAATGCCAAAGAAAAAGTGAGAGGTTACTGTAGAACTCTGTTGGAACTGGGGGGGATGGCAGGGTGGGTCTGGCCCCCATCCCCGGAGCTAGAAGTGGCAGAGGTGCCGTGGCCCTGCAGTCACCTCCATGTGGCTGCCTCAGAGCTCCTGGCCTGAAGATTGAAGGGGAGCCAAGCAAACATTCAGAGGGTAATCGCTCTTGCTTTAACCTGCCTGGATCTGGATTGTGGTCTTGGGTGGTGGGCCTGAGATGTGTCACCATTAAGCCAGAGCTTGTGGGGGCTGCAGAGATAGCACCCTCCTAATAGCTCTGGCAGCTGTGAAAACCCCAGCGATTTGAGACAAAGCTCTCCCCTCTCAAAGCAGAATTCTACTGTGGTAAAGAGCTCAAAAGTAAAGTAATTGAGTGGCAACTTGAGCTAGCAAAGGAAGTAAAGCAAGTACAGCAATCCAACTTTAGATTCTTTTTGGGGAGGACAAAAAGGATCAAAGAATAGAACAGAAGGAAGACAATGAAGTCAGAACTTCTGCACCAAAAGCTTTCAAGAAAAATATGAATTGGTCATAAGCCATGGAGAAGCTCAAGAAGGATTTTGAAAATCAAGAGAAGTGGAGGAAAAATTGGAAAGAGAAATAAGAATGATGCAAGAAAATCATGAAAAGAGAGTCAACAACCTGACTGAAGAAAATAACACCTTAAAAAATAGATTAACTCAAATGGCAAAAGAGGCCCAAAAAGCCAATGAGGAGAAGAATGCTTTAAAAAGCCAAATTTCCCAGATGGAAAAGGAATTTCAAATGCTCACTGAAGAGAATAATTGCTTCAGAATTAGATTGGAGCAAATGGAAGCTAATGACTTTATGAGAAATCAAGATACTATTAAACAGATTCAAACAAATGAAAAAATAGAAGGCAATGTGAAATATCTCATTGGAAAAACCATTGACCTGGAAAATAGATCCAGGAGAGATAATTTAAAAATTATTGGACTACCTGAAAGCCATGATCAAAAAGAGAGCCTAGAAATCATCCTTCAAGAAATTCTCAGGAAAATTGACCTGATATTTTAGAACCAGAGGGCAAAATAGAAATTGAAAGAATTCACTGATCACCTCTTGAAAAAGATTCCAAAAAGAAAACTCCTAGGAATGTTATAGCCAGGTTCTGGAGTTCCCAGATCAAGGAGAAAATATTACAAGTAGCCAAGAAGAAACAATTCAAATATTGTGGAAATACAATCAGGATAGCACAGGATATGGCAGGATATTCTACATTAAGGCATTGAAGAGCTTGGAACATGACATTTCAGAAGTCAAAGGACTGGGATTAAAACCAAGAATCACCTACCCAGCAAAACTGAGTAAAATGTTTCAGGGAAAAATATGGTCATTCAATGAAAAATGAGGACTTTCAAGCATTCTTGATGAAAAAAACAGAGTTGAATAGAAAATCTGACATTCAGATAGAAGAAGCAAGAGATGCTTGAGAAGGTAAACAGGGAAAAGAAATCATAAGGAACTTATCAGAGTTGAACTATTTACATTCCTACATGGAAAAATGATAATTATAACTTATGAAACTTTTCTCAGTATAAGGATAGTTGAAGGGAATATAAATGTATATATATATATATATATATATATATATACATATATATATATATATACACACACACACACACGTGTGTGTGTGCGTGTGTGTGTATGTATGTATACATACATATATGTCTATATAGGATGGTATATGTGCATATGAATCCATACGTGAGTGTGTGTATATATGTGTACAGATATACATAGACAAAGGTCACAGGATCAATTCAATAGGAAGGGATGATATTTAAAAAGTGAAATTGAGAGGTGAGAGAGGAATATAATGAGAGGATATGGGGAGAGACAGAATGGGGTAAATTATCCCATAGAAGAGGCAAGGGAAAACTGTTACAATGGAGGGGAAGAATAGCGAGGCAAAAGGGAATAGGTCAACCTTACTCTCATTGAATTTGACTTAGGGAGGGAATGACATACACACTAAATTAGGTATCTTGCCCTATAGGAGAGTAGGGGGAAAGGGTGTGAGAGGAGGGATGATGGAGGGGAGGGTAGGCTGGGGGGGAAGGAAATTAGAAGCACACACTTTTGAAAAGGGACAGGGTCAAAGTAGAGAATAGAACAAGTGGGGGGCGGGATAGGATGGAGGGAAATATATTTAGTTTTTTGCAATATATCCACTATGGAAATGTTTTGCATAGCTACACATGTACAACCTATATTGAATTGCTTATCTTCCCAGTAAGGGTGAGTGACAAGGGAGGAAGGGAAAGAATCTGAAATTCAAAGTTGTAGGATAAAATGTTTAAAAATATTATTATTATTATTTACATGCAACTGGGAAATAAGATATGCAGGCACTGGGGTATGGAGATCCATTTTGCCCTACTGGAAAGTTGGAGGGGAGATGGACGAGGATATAGGAGAAAGCGTATTGGGGCAAGGGGTATAGAGTGGGATTGCTATTTTGAGGTGGTGAGTTGAGGAAGGATGGGAAGAAAATTTGTAACTCAAAATCTTGTGGAAATGAATGATGTAAACTAAAAATAAACACAAAAATAAAAAAAACAAAACTCTAAAAAAAGTATCTCTGCCAAGAAAACCCCAAATGGGATCAAAAGAGTCGGGCAGAACTGAAATGATCAAACAACAACAAATAATATTAATATATAATAAACAATATATTAATCCAGTAATAATAATAGTCAATTTTTATATAATGCTTTAAGGTTTATAAAATGTTTTATATATTTAACTCATTCACAGCAATCTTTCGAGGCAGATAGTGGAAATATCATTATCCTCATTTTATAGGTCAGAGTGGTTAGGTACTCAGCATTGCACAGCTTTAAGTATTAGACTAAGGGCTTTGATGCAGGTCTCCTGATTCCAGGTCCAGTACACTATTGATGGAATCCTTCCTAATAAAGCTGCCCCTAGCCCCAGTATTCTAATTTCCTTGTAGGCCCCACTGAACAGTAGGCATGTCCTGAATTAACCACACAATCCAGCTTTAACTACACCACAGAATCCCAGACTCAATATAACCACTGCCCTGCCCACCCCCTACTCAATATCCTAACTTCCTCACATGTGCCTCACTGCTCATTAGAACAACAGGTGTGACCATGAACTCATATTTCCCATAGAAATAGTAGGTGTCTCCATGCATTCAACCACAGCCATGTCCATCTAGTCTCTGACAGGACCACAATAATCAGCCAATCAGAAAGCAGCACCACCAGAATGCCTGAGCAGGAGGTGGACCCCAAACAATAGAAGGGACTTTCCCTAAGTGTGCACCTGCACAGTAATAGCGAAAGCTGTTCTTTAGGTGCACTTATGCTGTAGAGAAGCTTATTATAATATCATTATCATATACACAATTCCCCCCATGGGTTTTTCTGCATGCATTGTGGGAAATTGCATGTGCAATTCCACTGAGGCTGGGACCCCTTCCCTATTACCTTATCCCTTACAACAAATCCCTCCTACCTTTTTAATGTTCCTAATTTCTGCTGTGTAATCAGCATCATTACACAGTAAAGTTGCCTGTGTTGTCTTACTAAGTTGCTGGTTCCTCTTGGAACTCAGCCCACCGGAGGCATCATTCCCAATAAATGCCTATACTTGTATTAGAGGTGGTCTGACTCACAATTCATTTAAGATGATCCCCCCAACAAATCATGAAACCACAGCACTATGACATATGGGATCACAGAAAATGGGGAACAAAATCCTTTTTCAAGCCGTGTGTCCCGATATGAACCCAAGGACACTGTAATTAGACTCCTGCCACTGTTGTTTTATTGCAATAACCATAGGCATCACTTCACATGTCCAACAAATGCCACAAGCAACCATACAAATCTTTTCTCAGAATATTTCTTCAGCCTGTGGTTCTCTGATGTTGTGGACAGGGAATCAGTCCTGCATGTGAATTCTGACTGACATTTACTTAGCTGTGTGATGACGGGCAAGTCACTCTTGCCAATTTTGTCATCAGTAAGAGGATGCCTGTAGTACCTGCCTCACGGGGTCCATGTAAGGGCCAAATCATATAATACATATAAAGCACTCTGTAAATTTTTTGTTTGTTTTTTCACTGGACCTGTGAATTCATTGGTATAGGTGGGGGGAGCCTGGTAAGGGACTTCTCTGTGCCTTCTATGTAACTGATAGTCTTACAGAGTCTCCAGGAATATTAAGGGGTTAAAAATCTTGCCCAGGGTTGCAACAACCACAATGTGTCAAAGGTGGGACTCCAACCCACATCTGCCTGGCTCTGGGCCTGCTCTCTGTTGACCACACCACACTACATTGAAAACTTTAAAGCACTCTAAAAAAAGGCCAGCTTTTATAATTCTCCTTCTGGGGCTCTTAATCTGTTGTGAGACAGAGATAGATAGGTAGATAGATAGATAGATAATGGGTGGAAAGATGGGTAGATAGATAGATGGATAGATAGATAGATGAACAGATAAATATATGTAGATGGATAGAAGAGAGACAGATGACTAGATAGATATACACATATATTTGTATCATGACAATTCACTGTTACTATTTGTCAAAATAGTTTAATTTATAGTGTAAGAAGAGTTGATCAAGGGAGTTCCTGGATCAATTTGATGAGCTTACTAGAAAGTGCCCACTTAAGGAAGGTCCCTTCTATTGTTTTGGGGTCTGTATCCTGCTCAGGCATTCTGGTGGTGCTGCTTTCAGATGAGCTGAGTATTGTGGTCCTGCCTGAGATGTGGTTGAATACATGGAGACACCTACTATTTCTAGGGAAATATGAGTTCCTTACTATTTGTTTCAAACTTACTATTTGTTTCAAACCTTAGGCTGTTCACAGTTCTCCTAGACTGAGGGCCAAGCCTACTGGTACTTGTGGAGAGAAAAAAAAGGATTACTGGTTAAGTCTCAGTAATTGGGACTGCTCTCAAGACAAATTAACTTGTCTTAAACTCTTGGGATGATTATCTATAAAAGTGAGTTGACAGATATGCTCAGCCCCTCTTGGGCTTCTTTTTGCTTTTTCCCTTCCAGATTTCTTCCAGATAGATAATAGTCACAGTGGAGGATGGAACTCAAGTTTCCTTATTCATCTACTGCATGTGGCTCCCTCCCAGCCTCTATGCAAGAGCTGTTTATTGATCATTACCTTGGGACAGGTGCATATGGGAGCTGAATATACCCATAGACCCAACCTTTTGCCTTTCTTTTCTTTTTCTGACCAAGATCAGAGACCAGAGGCCTGAGAGGAAGAGATGGCAGCAGGCAGGGCAGTGGTAGACTATTTTGAAGAATCCCATAGAAGGTTCATGTACTTGCCCAAATAACCCAAGCAGGGAGAAATCATGGATACTGTTGATGAACTTCTGCCTCTGCCTCTTGGTTAGAAGTAGTGTCCCTAGGCTTTTTAATCTTGGATTGTAGCCTTCTAGCCAGAAAGGAAAGCTTCCTAGGATATCACTGCTCTTGAGAGTTGCCTAGAAAGTAACTCTAAGTTTTAACCAGAAAAGAAGAATTTCCTGAGTTTTGTGCCCTTCTGAAAAAGAAGAGAATCATACATATAGTCCCCAGTTCTGGGAGACCAACAAATGAATAAAGCCATGTTTAGGGGATCAGGTATTAGAACCTCATCACTTTCATTGCTCCCCCTCCTTGCCCCCTAGGGTACCCCTAGAGTAAATTAGTTGGACAGTGCAGGTCTGCAGGGACGGCAGTTACCTTTTGCTTATGAGATCCTTCAAGTTCTTTGCATTTTCCATATTTTCTGGAGATGAAGATAAAGGCTCACCTTTAATGACTATGTGGAAGCTGGGGGACTTGTTACTCATATATGTGGAAACCTAGACATGAGTTGTACACAAGTTATACTTAGAGATGTCTCAGAGTTAATTCTGTGAGTTTGGACAGACTTTAGGAGATAGTGGAGGATAGAAAGTCAGACATGACCGAATGACTGAAAAACAACAAGAGTTCATTCTGGTTGGGGGCATAATTAGCCAAAGATCTTTTAGGGCCATTCTCGAGGTTGGACTGCTGTCCATGTAAGCCCAGAGTCTAGGGGCCTTGGGCCATAGGTTACATTGTAGCTGATGGCACAGTGGGCCTGGAGTCACAGAAAACCTGAATTCAAGTTTGGTCTCAGACACTTACTAGCTGGACAAGTGGCCCTGAACAAATCACTTAACCTCTGTCTCAGTTTCCTCAAGTGTAATAATGAGGATAATAAGAGCACTTATCTCTCAGAGTTTTTGTGAGGAACAAATGTGATCATATTTACAAAGCAACTAGCACAATGCCGAGAACATTAGATGCGTAATACTTATTTCCTTTCTTCCCTCCCCTCCTCTCCCTTCCCTTCCCTTCCCTTCCCTTCCCTTCCCTTCCCTTCCCTTCCCTTCCCTTCCCTTCCCTTCCCCTCCCTTCCCTTCCCTTCCCTTCCCTTATCTTTTCTCCCATCCTTCCTCCTTCTAGTTTCTCTCTTTTCCTCCCTTTCTCCCATCCTCCTTTTTCTTTTCTTTTTTCTCTTCTCTTCTCTTCTCTTCTCTTCTCTTCTCTTCTCTTCTCTTCTCTTCTCTTCTCTTCTCTTCTCTCCTCTCCTCTCCTCTTCCCTTCTTTTCTTTCTCTGTCCACATAGGGTATTTTAACCTTTCCTGTGGATACTCTGACCAAAACAATATAAATTTTGATCTCTGAAACTTCTTTTTCTTGAGGACCACTCCTTAAGCCTAAATTACTCAGGCTCTTGGAGATTGACCAGGCCAAGCCCCACTTAGTCATTATTTGGACCAGTGATTGGTTCAGAGTGAATGTAAACAGCAATTGTTTCTGTTTTGACCAGAAACCCTGAGGGTCTTCTCCCAATTTTTTTTGACAAGGTAAAAAGGCCATTCTCTACCCCATTTCTTACACAGCCTTTATCACTGAATGGGCAACTCAAACTGAGACCTGCTAAAGACCTTAGCTTAAAAGGCGAAGGTCTCCCACTGCATCCAGGGCTATCTCCAGTCTCCCTGATCTATTTCTGACCACTGGACCTAGAGGGTTCCAGAGGAGAGAGTGAGGCTGGTGACTTTGCACAGCCCTCCTTCACTTAAATCCAGTTCACTTGCATGTCATGGCATCATCTCCCTGATGTCATGGTCCTCTCTGAGAATGAAGGACAAACAACTTCCTTCCTTCCTTCCTTCCTTCCTTCCTTCCTTCCTTCCTTCCTTCCTTCCTTCCTTCTTTCCATTGTAGCAGAGTCAACAAAATTTTAACTGCTGCAATGTTTTCCCTAATATCTAGTTTCTGCAGTTTTATATCCTATTATTAATAAGTAGATATTTGCTACTTAATATTTTTGCAACAGCAAGTGCCATCTTCCTGTTTTGGAATGTAAATGAATGAATATTGCTACTATAGAATATATACACAGGAGACACTTGGGAAACTACAGCATCCCCCAAAGTACATGGTGTCAGCAAATGTAACAGATTTGATGGAGAACAAAGAAACCAATTCATGTTTGAAAAAGAAACCAGTTGGATTGAAATCAATGGAAGAACAGGATGAATTATAAGACATCACATACAGGTACTGTGAAAAGGAAGAAAAACATGAGACAGAATCCTTAACAGGAATTTTTTTTTAATCACACGTGATTTTGAGACTACCAAAGCACTCCAGTGGGGTGTACTCAAGAGAAATCCAGACTCTAACCTGCATCACCAGAGATGCTAATCTTCACTCAGTCTTGTCACAGCCTCACAGTATATTCTTAACATGAAATTTTAAGGCTATTGGTATAACAAAAGCTGGGAACATAGCAGTATCAGTCGCTGAAGTTTCTATGGACATGAAAATGTTTTTGCAACGCAGTCTTTATTCTGGGGAAACAGTTAAACAAGAAGTCCTTATTCATTTCACAATCAGCCTGCAGCACATTTTATTTAGTAGTTGTCTTTTTAAAGATTGTAAATTGTATTCACTGCATTAAACAGAATGTTATACTATCATATACATGCATATTTATATACATAGTGAGAGATACATTCACACACCTTTATATATAGCTATATTAATAATTCCCATCAGAATCTATTAGAAGTTTATTCTCCCTTCTCTAGAGAACCTAAATTAGCATTCATATAAAGAATTTCAAGGAAAGAAACTAGACACTTCCATATGCCTTTCAATACTCTCTTTGAGAAAACAACTCAAGGTCATTCTCCAGGCACCAAGGAGGCACTTAAAAGGCAGAACCCTCTGCTAAGATCTGTGCTCATAGAAATTGGCTAGAATCCTACAAATGTTTCTTGCTTCCTTGTGCTCTTATGCCTAAATGAACCTCAAAGTTTGCCCCCTCTTTTCTCAATCAAAACTTCACAGATTAATATCTACGTGGGCCCAAATGGCTCTGGTGGCACCTGCCATCATAAATGAGATGATTGGCTGATGGTTAACTTTGAGTAAATTGGAAAACATTCCTTTCTCATTCTCTCATTCCCCTCAACTAATTACTGCACTCAAAGATTCCAAAATATTGGTTTGGAAACAGAAGTAGCTTATAGCATCTTGGTCCCAATCAGTCATCATCCTAGACCTCTAAAAAAGAGAGAGGAACCTCTAAAACATGTCAGAGATGGGGATTTTCCTATACAAACCTAGGAGACCATCTTAGGAGCTGCCACACCACCCCAGTTTGGGTAGTTGCTACACTATTTCTCTACTCTGGACAAAGAGTTAGAGGTCTACAGCATCCCACCCTTATCTTTAGCCAGCTGAAAAGGATATTCTTTAATAAATCCTTTTAGACATGTAAGTCTTACATGTGGATTTCCTTTCCCCTGTCTCTGGTGCAGACAGTGGGTTACCACATAAACACTCATTTAGAGAGGCATTTGCTGCCAAATAGAGGCATTGAAATGGGTAGGAGAAACTAATCATCTGGAAGTACTCTAACTCTGAGGGCTGTCATTCCAGTTTTTGGAGTGAATGTCCCTAATTTAGACATTTCAATGGCTTATAGGGAGAATGGGGCAAAAAAATGATGTTCCAGAAAAGTTACTAAATCTATTCATCAGAAATATAGAGGCCATGAGGGCCTTGTATAGATTTAGCAGACAAAAAAATTTTGTTTTATTTTGTTTTGTCTTAAACATTGGTGATTATGGGCTCAGGCTAAGGTCAGAAAGTTCCTGTACAAGATTTTTTGATATATAGAACCATTCAGACTTGTTTCAGAATCAGGAAATTTTTCCTAAAGCAATTATGGTTTACTCTCATTTGTCCTGTCCTTAGTAGAAATGAGCTCATAAAGTCATAGAATTTCAAAGTTGGAGGAGACTGTATAGGTCATCTAATCCAACATCCCTCCCTTCAGTCTTGTCAATTAACAAGCATTTGTTACTACTAGATGCCAGTCCCTATGCTAGGTTCTGGGGATAAGCAAATAAAAATGAAACCACTCTTACCCTCAAAGGGCTTACATTCTATTTGGGGAAGCACACACACACCCCATATATGTGTGTATATGTGTGTATATGTATGTGTATATATGTATATATATGTACACACATATTATCTCCTCCCAATTACATGTTAAAACAAATTTTTAACATTTCTTTAAAGTTTTGAGTTCCAAATTCTGAGGGCTTAGAAGGTAAGCAATCAGATATGGGTTATATATGTATAATTATATAAAACATGTTCATGTTAGTCATTTTGAACAAAAAGATTTGAAAAAAAAGGTGAAAGGAAGTGAAAAATAGCGTGTTTCACTCTGTATTCAGGCAATTTCACTTCTTTCTCTGGAGGCAGATAGCATGCTTCATCATTAGTCCTTTGGGATTTTCTTGGATTATTATATTGCTGAGAATAGCTAAGTTATTTGCAGTTCTTCATCGTACAATATTGCTGTTACTGTGTACAACATTCTAGTGCTTCTGTTCATTTCCCTTTACTTAATTCATATCAGTCTTTCCAGGTTTTCTGAAATTATCCTGCTTGTCATTTCTCATAGCACAATAATATTCCATCACAATCATATACCACAGCTTGTTTAGTCATTCCCCAGTTGATGGGCATCTCTTTGATTTCCAATTCTTAGCTACCACAAAAAGAGCTGCTACAAATATTTTTCTACAAATGGGTCCTTTTCCCTTTTTTAAAAAAATGTCTTTGATGTTTTCATTTGAGATATAAACCTAGTAGAGATATAGCTTGGTCAAAAGGTATGCACATTTTTATAGCCCTTTTGGCATAGTTTCAAATTGCTCTCTAGAATGGTTGGATGAATTCACAACTCCACCAACAGTGCATTAGTGTTCCAGTTTTCCCTCATCCCCTCCAACATCCATCATTTTCCTTTTTTGGTATATTAACCTATTTGATAGATGTGAAATGGCACCTCAATTCTGAGACTGATAAAGCAATAAAAGTCCTATGTCCCTGAAAGAAAAGGACTGATTGGGGGTGTACTTCCAGTGCCTAACACCCTATAGTAGATACTTAATAATAAACATAGTATCCAGCTCATGTCAGTCAAGAACTTACCCCTAGGTCTTATGACTGCTATTGTGTCATGGAAATGATATTGAATTGGTGGTCACGAGACCTAGAGTCAAAATCTTGACTCTAAAAAGTTGAAGCCTGCATTTCTCTGTCTCTAAGATAAGGATGGCAACACCAGTGTCACCTGTCTCATGGGGTTTCCTTGAGGATAAAATAAGATTATACATGTAAAGTACCCCAGGAACCACAAAGTGCTATATACATGTCAGTTACTATGTTTATAAAGCTGTAAGGGAGCTCAGTAAGGAGCTTGCTATACTGTGTTGTTGTTTAGTTGTGTGCTAATCTTTGTGACCCCATTTGGGGTTTTCTTGACAGTGGTTTGCCATTTCCTTCTCCAGTTCATTTTTACAGATGAGGAAACTGAGGCAAACAGGGTTGTGATTTGCCTAAGGTCACCCAGTAGTAAACATTGGAGTCCAGATTTGAACTTAGGTCCTCCTGACTCCAGAGCCCACACTTTATCCACTTTCCTAGAGTATCTCTGACATGGGATCATTTACTTTCTGCTCTACACTTTTAGTTACAGATAGTTCACTACTCCCTATGCCACCATAAGTAATCCTATTCCATTTTGGTCTGAATATCAAACCATTCTTTATACGAAGGCGAAATTTTGCCTTCTCATAACCTCTACCCATTGTTTCTTATTTTCCCCTTGGAACTATACAGAAAAGGGAGTGTGTGTGGTGGGGACTCTCTTCCACAGTTCAACTCTTCAAATATTTGAAGTTAATTACCATGTCCCATCATTCTACTCCATTAAGACTTTAAATATGTTTGAATCTATCATTGTTGGCTTTGCATTAGCTATAAATTTGATAATCATATCTTCTTTGTCACTATCCAATGAATAGATAAAGGTTTTATTGGTCTATATTTTATATTTATTTATAATAAATTTACATAAATATTTAATGTTTCTATATTATTTAGAGAGCTATATGTTATATAACATTTATATAATGTATTTATTTATGTTTATAATATTTAATCTCTATGTTTAAATACTTCCACTTCTTCAACTTTCACATATTAACATGATTTCTAGACCCATAATCATCATATTTTCCTTTAAATGTGCTCTTGTTTGTCAGGGTCCTGCTTATTATACAATTCCCAGTGGGGTTATAACCCTTCCTTATTATGGATACTAGACTAGATATCATAGTTTTAGAAAAAGAAAGTATGAAACATAAAAGTAATTAGAATGTTGGGCTTGAGGTTGGAAGACTCAGGTCCAAATCCTGCCTTTTAAATCTTGCTTTTAAAATCTTGACAATTTTTAACAGTGTGACCTGGGTGCAGGTCCCTTAACACTTTTTGTGCCTCAGGAGACTGATTCACCGACTTCTCTACCAAGTCAGTGACAAGTCATATTCAGCACTGGTGGAAATTCTTCCCTTACCCAGAGTCCGGTCAGTAAGCATTTACTAAGAGCTGCCCTAAGTGCTAGGAAGGAAAGGACTAACCACTTCAGTATTTTTGCTAAGAAAACCCAAAAGGGGACATGAAGTGTCAGGATAGAACTGAAAAATGACTAAACAACAAAACAAGTGAAGAAATACAAGCAGAAAGATAGTCCTTGCCCTCAAAGAGCTTACATTCTAATGAGGGAGACAACATAAAAAAGGGAAGGAAGAGGAAGAGGGAAACTAACTACCTTAAATAGAGATGCTGGGGGAATTATCTAATCAGAGAAAAAGCCCACAGGGGCAAAGGGCACTTCCAATGAGTGAATTCCAGAGCTGGAGTGAGCTTCAGGATGAAGACATTTCTGGAGTACGATACAGAATGTCCAGAGTACAATTTGGAGAGAAATGAGAGTTCCCTAAGGCAACAAAATCAATCATCCTTTGGGTGTATGAGAAATAGTCTGGGTCTGTGTCGGTAGTTTTTAAGAATAAAAAATATTAGTAGAGGGTAGGGGACAGAGAAGAGGGTATTTAATACCTAAGTGATTTCTTTCTGCCATGATGCCTTTTAACACATCAGAAGCACCTTCTGGTATTTCTTAAATAAGTTCAAGTGATAGCTGTGAGCAGTTGTGTGACCCTGCCAACCTTAGGCACACAGCTGTTTGTCTTCCTGGGATCCATTGGGTCTAAAACAGTGGGTGGTCCTCAGTTTTTGGCCTCTTTGGCTGGTTCTTCATCCATGTCATAAACACTAGCCCTTAGTGTGCTCCTCAAGACTCTATCCTTAGCCCTCTTCTCTCTTCAATTGCTTTGGTCTCATTTGATGAACTCATCAGCTCCCCTGGATCCTGTATAGCCTCATCCTCCTGGATCTCTATAGCCAGCCCCAATCTCTCTCCTGATCTGCAATCACACATCACCACACTGTTAGAAATCACAAACTGGAGGTCTCAAAAGCATCTCAAACTGAAAATGTCCCAAACAGAACTCATCTTTCAACTCAAACTCTCCCCTCTCCTGAACTTCCTCGTTACTGTCAAAGGCATTAATATTCTCCAGTGACTCAGGCTGACAAACTAAAAGGTCACACTTGATTTCTTACTTTTTCCACACAAATTCAATCCATTGTCAAATCTTGTTTTTACCTTTACACCATCTCTTGTGTGTATATGTGTGTATCTCCTCTCCATTCCACAGTCACCACCTTCTTTCAGTATCTCATCACCTTCAACTGAACTTTTCTTTTCCTTTCCTTTATTTGGAGGCAATTGGGGTTAAATGACTTGCGCAGGGTCACACAGCTAGTAAGTATCTGAGGTCAGATTTGAGCTCAGGTCCTCCTGACTCCAGGGCTGGTGCTCTATCCACTGTGCTACCTTACTACCTCATCATCTGAACTATTGAAATATCCTTCTAACTGGTCTCCCTTACTCAAGTATAACACTACTCCTACCCATCTCCTCAGTTGCCAAGATGATTTTTCTCAAGTATTTCTGCCATCTCACCCTGCCCCACGCCCCCATCGATGAGTTCTGGTAACTATTTCCTCTAAGGTCAAATATAAACTCTTCTGTTGACACTTAAAGCTCTTTATAGTAACCTGTACCCTTCCCACTTTTCCAGTCTTCCTATAATTTCTCTACATACTCTCCATATATTTTACAATCCAGTGACACCTATTGCTATTTCTCACATATAACATTCCTTCTTTCACCCTTTATCCTGGCTATTTATTCTCTGTGTCTAGAATTCTCTGCCAGGTCACCTCCCCCTTCTGCTTTCCCTGGCTTCCTTCAGGACTCAGCTCAAATCTTACTCTCTGCAGGTATACTTTATAATCATACTAGCTGCAAGCAAGCACTTTCCCCACTATGACTACCTGCCATATATACTGTAAATATCTGGGATGTATATTGTCATGTAAGGACAGCTATGTGGTGTGGTGGATAGAGCATTGGCCTGGAGTCAAGCAGACCTAAGTTCAAATTTGACCTCAGAAATTTACTAGCTTTGTGACCTCAGGCAAGTCACTTAATCCTTATTTGCCTCAATTTTTCATCTGTAAAATGGGGATACAATGGAGAAGGAAGTGGTAAAGCACTTCGGTATCTTGCCAAGATGGGATCACATAGAGTCAGACATGACTGAACAACAGTTCTTGTTATTTATATGTTATCTCCCCCATTAGAATGCGTGCGTCCTGAGAGTAGGGATTTTTCCCCCTTTCTTTGTATCCCCAGCATTTAGCACAGTTCCTAGCAAGTGGTTAGTAGTTAAGAAGTGATTGTTGACTGATTAACAGAGAGGAGTATGGATCCTACGCTCACCCACTAAAACCTTCTCTTCAAGCTGACATTAACCATTAAGTAATATTTAGGGACATACACTCATTCAATTAACTGAGAATCCATTGAATATGGCCACCATACACTGACCATCTTATCTACAAAAGCAGCTTTGTCAAATGCCTTGCTTAAATAAGATAAACTATATCAATTCAAGGCAAATATCGATTGGGTATCTACTATGTGTACATGTACATATAGGCAATATAAAAATGATTAAGACATGTCTCTGGGCCTAAGGAGCTTACAATGTCTACAGTAGTAACCCAATCTACCTGTCTAGTAATGCTATCAGCAAAGGTACTGAGTTCATTTTAGTCATGCCTTGGTCTTAGTGGCTCTACAATAGTGTCACACTTTTTAGGGATCAAGCTTATTAGTCTATGGTTCAGAGGATCTAACTTCCCCCATAATGGAAAATCTGAGCAATACTTGCCTCTTTCCAATCATCTGGCACTGTTCCACTCTCATTGTCCATGAATTCTCAAAGATGACCAAAGATTCCATAATCAGGTAGTGTGGTGCAGTAGAAGGATCATTGACCCTAAAATCAGAGGACGTGGGCTCAATTCATCTCTCTGAGGCTTAAAACCTTGTTACTCTGAGCAAGTCAGCTTCATTACCCATAAAATGAGTAGGTTGTACTTGATGGCCCCTAGCATCCATTCTTCCTCAAGATCTATAATTTTATGATCTCTGAATTCCTTCAGTGTCTTGGAATATCATTCTTCTGTGCTTGGAGATATAAACTCATTAAAAATGCTCCAGTTTCTGGCATCCATCCTTTCTAGTAATTTTTCTTCTATCCTTTCCAGATTAAAGATATATTTCTTTCCCAGAAAAGAGAAAGCATAATATGACAAGTAGTTCTGTGTGGTTAGGCCCTCTCCATCATCTGTTAACATTACATAATCCTGCATAAGCAATGGATCTGTCTTTCCTGTGGGGTGCTTTTCTCTCTGAGCATAGCTAAAAATGGTCAGATCATATATATGGTGTACTCTATATATACAGTATGAATCTAAACTTCCAGTCAAAGGGCCACACTTGAGGACCTAGATGGCCACATGTGGCCTCGAGGCTACAGGTTCCCCACCCCTGCTATACACACACACATACACACACACACACACACACACACACACACATATATGTATATATATATATGTAGAGAGAGAGACACACACACACATACACACACATACACCATATAGTATAGTACCATATAATAATATAATATAAGGCTTTGCATATATATATGGTGTATGTGAATACAGTATAACTATAGTATTGTATGTGTATATATACTCCATACCATATAGTTTAGATACAGTGTATGTGTGTGTATGGAGTCTAAAACATTATAAAGCACACAGAGTATCAAAAGTGGCAGGTCACATGGACTAGAAAAGAAAATCAGACCACAACATGGACCTAAAATCAAAGGGTTCAGATATTCAGAGGCAGAGGGTTTGGTGGGAAGAAATAAAAGCAGATAGCTCTCTAGTCTATGATCAGAATATCTTTGCTTAGACACACACACACACACACACACACACACACACACTCAGTTCTTCCTTTGGTACCTTCTTACAGTATCACAAAATGATAAAATATGAAAGAGATTTTAAGAGGTTATCTAGATCACCCCACCCCACCCCCTCATTGTATACAGGAGGAAACTGAGGCCCTGATGGATGAAGCATGTGCCAGAGGTGCACACAGCTAATCAGAGATGGAATTTTCCTAGGGTAGACTTCAGTACCCAAGTGTTAGATGCCACTGAATCTGGTGAGGGTGATACCATACTTTCCCAATCAGCTTGGAACTTTCCGGAATTGCCTCCATCTGTTCCTTTTAAATCACGGGCCATGTCTTGGATCTTCATTCCCTAATTCAGTTGCTTGAGACATTTAGAAGGGAAAATAAAAGGGAGATAGGGAGGAGCTCTTTTGGGACCTGCTCTCTCCATGTCTGTGATAAACAACTGATTCTTGCTTTTGGAGTGTATGGAAATCACTGCCACATTTGTAGTTTATAAGAAAGAAAAGTTGGCATATAAACTTCACGTTTCTTCTTATGTAAGTTTAATTATATAATATCACAATCTTCCCTTCCTAAGAAACAAACATCCTAGCAACAAATTAAAATCTCTGCCAGACTCCATGACTGGGTCATTCACATTAATACCATTGAAATAAGCAAATCTGTACCTAAAAATTAGTAGCCTGTGCTTCACCTAAATAGGAGATGGAGCTGCCCACAGGTTCCTTTTTTGACACTATCCACAACACTGGTTGTATGTTGAGCCCATGTGAAGACATACCAAGGGATATTTGTACTTTTAAATGTTGGATTCTATGGCAAAATGTTGAAGGAGGAGGAAAGGGGAGAGGACAAGAAGACTTCCTTTTTTCTCCCTCTGTATCCAAAGACTTTTGTTTAATTAAAGTAAATCCTCCTCCAGTCCAGGGGCTATGACTTACATTTCTCTCGTACCTCCTTAACCCCATCCTTAGTGTCAGGTAGTTCTTCAAAAAGGCCTTGAATAGGAGAACACTCTAGAGATTCCTCATTCATTACTTTATGAGTTGTGGAACTCCAGACAGAACATTAAGTCTGGGAGAAAAAGTAATTTTTTTTTGCTTTTTGGAAGGCAATTGGGGTTAAGTGACTTGCCCAAAGTCACATGGCTAGTGTGTCAAGTGTCTGAGGTCGGATTTGAACTCAGGTCCTCCTGACTCCAGGGCCAGTGCTCTATTCACTGCGCCACCTAGTGGCTCCCAGAAAGTAATTTTCTGTTGGTAAGAAAGTCGAACCTTCACTGGAAATCACTTGTCCCTTAAAAGAACATCAACTCTCCCCATTAGCTGAAGCCAATGTCCATCAGGTTGGACTTGCAATACAGAAGGTAGAATTTTTACCTCCAATGAGTGGGGGTCAGGATGAGGTACAGAGTCACTGCAGCTCTGGAGAACAGGGCAAGAGGGGAAGCAATCTGTGCTGTGTATGTGTAACCTGACTAGAGCAGAAGTATTGGGGAGAACAGAGGAAAGGCTGGGGCAAGCACTCCTTTTCCCTCTAGCTTTGTCTGCCAGCTTCTAGACATTAACAGATGATATCTCCTTTTCCCCCTCAGTATCTGGTCAGGAATCAGCATCTCTTTTGTTTGGAGGTATCCTAGAAAGCAGATACCCATTGAGAAGCAAAGGACATGCCACCCATATGGGTTTATATCTTGAGGCCTAAGAGAGGTACTGATTTATACTCTAATTTTATCTTCTTTACAGGATTCTACATGTTGGGATGACTGTTGAAATTACTTTATTATACATTTTAGGAAGAGGAGTTCAGACTAATGATTTCATTGGTGAAAGGAACTCTCCATATAGAAACTCCTTCCCCTTATGCATGGAAGCAAATTCCTCTGTAACTTGAAATCTTAGGGAGTCTCTTCTCACTGAGAGTTTAGAATAATTTGGCCCTGGTCACACAGCTAGTATGTGACAGCTGCAAAACTTTAACCCAGGTCTCCCTGACTTCACTATAGACCTTTATATCCACCATACCATACTGACATTCATTTAAAAAATAATTATAAAAGTAATTTTCAATAAATTTGCATTTGTATTGTACTAGAAATTTGTGTTTGCTAGTCCTGTTAAATGTTCCTGTCTCTCTCAAACAAAGTTATAAATATGATACTGAGATTCATACCACCACAAGGCTTTAATGATAAATAATAATCATGACAGCAATAATACCTGACATTTATATTGTTAAGACACACTATCTTTTTATTACTGAAATCGAAATCATCTCAGGAATTCCTAGCTGGCAAGGGAAGTCAAATTATGACCTGAATTCTTTCCAGAAGCAGACATGGACTCAGCAAACACTTGTGAATCGACTGATGCATTAAATATCCTGTGAAGGTGTTGAATTTAAACAACAGACATTTCAAATTTCAGTTTTGAAAAAAATACACATTTGTAATTTCAAAAAATCAGAAGGAGCACTGAAAGGAGAATCCCAATAAACATAAGCATTTTCATATACAAAGAAGAATGGAAAAGGTATTGTATGTGAAACTATGAATCTCTACTATTTACAACTCTCCTTTGCTGCCCTTCTAATTTATTTATGGCATGAACTTTCATATCTAGGTTTTGCATCTATTTGGATTTTATTGTGATATGGTGCAAGAGGTTGGCACAAGCCTAATTTCTCCTAGACTGCTTTCTAATTTTCCAGTACTTTCTGTTGAGCTCTTATTTCTTAGGACTATTTTACCAAAAACTCTCAAAAGGCAAACTGCTCACATGGTGGTCAGAAGAAGTGATACAATGACACTCTCAAGGTCTCTCTGAAGAACTTTGGAATTGATTTGTGACATGGGAGACACTGGCACAAGACCATCCAGGATGGTATGCCATCATCAGAGAAGGTGCTGTGCTCTATGAGCAAAGCAGAATTAAAGTAGCTCAAAAGAAATGTGAGATGTGCAGATTTAGAGGATCCACCCCCAATGTTCACGTGAGCTCTTTGTGCCTGACCTGTGGTAGAGCACTCCAAGTTCATATTGGTCGGAACTGCCACAGTTCTACACACTGGAACTTGACTCTGACATAGTGAAGTGATTTTGGTCCTCTTCAAGAACAAAGAACAGCAATCAATCAAACACTATACTATTCAGTTCCTTCTGGCCCTTGTATGCCTAATTTGTCCCATTGGTCAGCTTTTCTATTTTTTAACCAATGTCAAATTGGTTTTGATTAATTACTATTTGGAGTATATAGACTGAGATTTGATTGCATTAAACTCCTTTTTCCCCATTTTTTTTTATGATTTCCCTTGAGGTTCTTGATCTTTTGTTCCTCTAGATGAATTTCATTATGATTTATTTAGTTCTATATAGTCATCATTTGGTAGTTTAATTGGAATGGCACCCAACTGGTAAATTAATTCAATCAATATTGTTATTTTTATTATATCAGCAGAAATCAACTGTGAACAATTAATCTGCAAGCATTTGTCTTTCCTTTTTTTTTTAGTAAAAAATATGTAGTGTAATTGTAAGTCATATAATTCCTCTCATTCCTTAGTTCCTCTCATTCCTCCTTTAAAGTTATGATTTTAGACATTGGGATTCTAAAGGAAGCCTTGTCCTGAGCCCTACTGCTGCCACTCCCATTTAACCCTGTCCAACTGGTCAAACACATTTATCCTTTTAAAGTTGATTTTGATTCCAGGGTTTGAATTTTATAGTTTCTATTCAAGCTATCATTGTTTGATCAAGAATACTTGAAAGTCACTTGTTCTATTAATGATCCATTTCCCTGGTGGCTTCCACCTTTCTTCCTCCTGCTTTCACATCTAACCTTAAGGTGCTGACAGACTTTAGTGTTATCAATCAGAGCTCTGTGATCTTATGACTCTGGGCATTCCTTGTCAGGGCACTCTGGTCTTCTGGAAATCCTAAGATCTCCTTGGTAGGAGACTGTTGTCTTTCAGTTTCCCTAGGGCAAACCCAGGAGGGATATTATAGTCTTCCAGCACCTCTTGGGTATTGGTCAGAATGCTTCTGTGGGCTTCAGGAATACACACACACACACGTGTGTGTGTGTGTGTGTGTGTGTGTGTGTGTGTGTGTGTGTATTTATATATACACTTCCTTGCCAGGGATCATCCTTCAGTACCCTAAGTGGCTGACTCTTTTTGTTCAATACCAGGATGGATGAAGGAATTTATTGTTGCTCCTCTTTGGATTTCTTGGCCATTATGTGATTCAGTTTCCTTTTAGACCTTTGCTGGTGTTTAGAACTTATGTGGGAAACCTGGGCTATCACCTTTTGTGTCACCTTGACCATTCGATCCTTCCAGTTGCCCGTGCTCACTTCTCACATTATCTTGTAGCGGAAAAGACAAGAAGATTTTAGAGTGGGTGGATTAGCTTCAAATCTAGTTAGATGACTTTGGGCAAGTCACTCAACATCTTTGGACTCCAGTTTCCTCATCTATTAAACAAGGAGGATGGACTGGATGACCTCTAAGGTCACTTTCAGTTCTATATGTATGATCCAGTAAGCATTTATTATGCACCTACTATGTTCCAGGAACTATGTTAAGCACTATGTCTGTCCACCCAAAAGATTTGCCTTCTTAAGGATAAGGGCTCTTTTAAGACAATGTGTCTATATACAAAGCACTTAGCACAGTACTTTGCATGTAGATCGTAAGTACTTAATAATGTTCATTAAATTAAATTGACTCTGGAAAATTGTGTAGTTCTCTCAAGGTCTCTCAAGTTGCTCCCCCCACCAAAGCTCATCACATTAGCACTCTTGGTCTGCCAATGGGTTTGAAAAGCTGTGAATCATGAAGCTGTGATCTTCAAAGACTCAAAAGCACAGGTATTCCAAAGGATAAAGGAAAGCTGAACGGTAGCTTTAAGAAGGCGATCACAAGTTACCAGCATCTCCAGGACCAATTCCAGCTACTCTGTACTCGCCTACTTATCTATCTTATTGAAGCAGGACATGAAAATATATGAAATCCTGAAGATAAGCCCTGAGTGACATTATTAACATGTTACTATATTTAAGAATTATTGCTTCAGAGTTAAAGACTCAGGAGGGGTAAGTTAAATCAGGCCATGGAGAAATTGAATGAATAAATGAAAAAAACATTTCTTAAGTATTTACTATGTGTCATGCACTATGTAAGCATTGGAGATATAAATATAAGAACAAAAACTGTGTCTGTCTTCAAGGAGATTATATTCTAACAAGGGGAGATAGCATATATAGAAGTGGGGTGGCCAGGGAAAGATATTTAGGTTTGAAAAGTTAGAGATGGTGAGTGGTCATAAGGGAGTATACTGACCCACTCTTTCCAGGAGCATTGACAACAGATTTGATGATAGTTCCAGAACAGGGAAGCGAGACTGGGCAAAATAGGGGTTATGTGTATAGTGTCATGGCGGCTGGTGAGAAGTCCAGAGGGTGAAGTAAAGTGTGATTGGAGTCCAGGCCTAGAGGTAGTGAGCACCTGAGGTAATGACCAATCAGGACAGCAGGACTCTGAGACAGAAATTCCAGCCCTGGTTTGAGAATTTGGTTTTGGGAAAGGATTGCAAGGTGGCCTGTAAGAAGTTCTATAAGGGAAATTCTAATGGTCTTTTGTTTTTTGTTTGGCTAGTCTTATAGTCACTGAACCATAATGCCCCTTATCTTATAGTCCCCATGAGTTACAACTATCTGTGTGAAGGCTTTAGCTCCTGAATTCTGAGAACTCTCCTTTTTAATTTTTATTTCAATTCCAAATTCTTTCCCTACCTTCCCCTTTCCCCCTCCTGTTGAGAAGGCAAGAAATATGATATCCATTATGCATGAAGTTGTGCAAAATATATCTCTACATTAGCTATATTGCAAAAAAGCCAGAAAAATAAAGTAGAAAAGTATGCTTCAAAGTGCATCCAAAGTTTAGCAGTTCTTTTTCTCAAAAGGTGGTTAGCATTTTTCATTCTCACTCTTTCCTTTCCTTCTTTCCTTCCTTCCTTCCTTCCTTCCTTCCTTCCTTCCTTCCTTCCTTCCTTCCTCCCTCCTTCCCTCCCTCCCTCCTTCTCTCTCTCTCTCTCTCTCTCTCTCTCTCTCTCTCTCTCTCTCTCTCTCTCTCTTCTTCCACAAAATGATTAACATGGAAATGTTTTACATAATTGCACAAGTATAATCCACATCAGATTGCTCACTGTCTCAGGGAGGGGAAAGGGAAGGGAGGGACAGAATTTGGAGCTCAAAACTTTTTTTTAAAGTGCTACAAATTGTTTTTACATGCAATTGGGGAAAATGAAATATTTTTTTAAAAGCAGTTACAAATATTTTTGCACATGTGGTTCCTTTTCCTTTTTCTTTGGTGTCTTTGGGGGTACAAACCTAATAGCAACATTGCTAAGACAAAGGGAATACACAGTTTTGTAATCCTTTGTGCATATTTCCAAATTGTTCTCTACAACAACTGGACCAGGCCACAGCTCCACCAACAGTGCATTAGTGTCCCTATATTCCTGCACCCTCTCCAGCATTTATCATATTTCTTTTCTGTCATGTTCGCTAATCTGGGTGTGAGGTAGAATCTTGAAATTTTTTAAAGCTTGCATTTCTCTATTAGTGATTTAGAGAATTTTTTGTATGACTATTAATAACTTTGACTTCTTCTTCTGAAAACTGCCTGCTCATATCCTTTGACCATTTATCATCTGTCTTATTTTTATAAGTTTGGCTCAATTCCCTATATGTTTGAGAAATGAGACTTTTATCAGAGAAACTTGCTATAAAAAAATTTCCCCAGTTCCCTGCTTTCCTTCTAATATTGATTGCATTGGTTTGAGAAACTTTTGACAGAACATTTCTCGGCCCATAATCAAGTTCATTCATCCCAAACATCCTGGGACATCTTTCTTTCCATTAGGACTGAATCTGACTTATTGGTGAATAAGTACAAACTCACCTAAATGACTCATATCTCTCCACCCTGTATAAATTGTGTCATCTTGCAAACCTCTCTCTGTCTCGGCAATATGCCCCTTTTCACTTCTTGCTTTGTGAAAGGTAATCAAATCAATACTGCCATTACCGTGGGGAAGACATGATAGTCAACTGCTCCATGGTTCTACTCACTATTCCTAGGCAGACAAAATTCCCTTCCCTGGCCAATACTCCTTTATATATATTGCCCCTTATCAGAGTGTAAACTCCTTGACGTCTGGGACTGTCTCACTTTTGATCTTTATTTTCATCACCTCACACAGTGCCTGTGTGTAAATGCTTAATAAGTGTTTTTTCATTCATCTATTCATTCATTCATTTATTCATGAGAATAGGCCCAATAAATTAGGGAAGCAATGCAGATCGTTCTCATCTTCCTTTTTTCCTCCTTTGCTTCTCCAATCAAGCACAATGTTCAAAGGCCCCAAAGTATAGATCTTGGAGCAGAGAATATATGTAATAAAACACCTGGTCTCTTCATCAATCATTGCCCTAGAATCTTTGGGAACTAGGAAACTGAAGATACATCACTGGCATAATCAGAGATTGAAAGCTTCCTGTATTAAAAGAGAAAGTTGGGGAATCATAGTTAGAGCTGCTAATCCCTTCAAACCATTCAAGGTGCTGCCAACCCTATGAACTTATCTGAGACTGTAGACAGTTGCCCAGATGACTAGAGGCCCAGACCAGAAGGATCGCAACACCCTCATCCCTGGTCCTTCTTCCTATTCACTATAAAACCTATTCTTCAATAAGATTCATTAGATTACAAGTTTTGTGCATGGGCTCTCTTTCCCTCTTTGGTACTGTTAATGGCCTACCACAAAAATCACTCATTTATAAAGCATTTATTATTAAATGGTAGAGGAAATGGGCAGGTGAAATTAATCACTCTCTCATCCAACTCTATGGATCCCAGAATAACACTAATTCACCAATAATTACTTACCTGTTAAAATGGCATAAAATACTATATGCATGACTTGTATGACAGAAAGATGAGGTATGTTGGTCCAATAATGAAAACTGGGGTTCAGAGATAGAGAGAGAGACAGCATTTTGTGGCATCCACAAAAGACGTAGAGGGTGGTATCTACCATGTGGATATTCTATGGTGGCTTCGTAGAAGGACTTGTATAAGAATGGCACAGGATGAAAAGCTGAGAAGGGTTGTAGGCTTCAGCAATGGAAAGAGTCTCCTCAATGGCTGAGCTCATCATGCAGCAGTTGAAGTATCAAAACATAAAATCTGAGTTTCCTTTGTATAGAGTAACGTCTTTTGTGCTTTCATACCATGTAACTACATAGATTCTTAGAACCTCATTAAAAGAGAACTTAGCCATCATCTAGTCTAACCCTCTACTCAAAAGGTGGATCCCTTTTATAATACCCCTGGCATATTTAGTCTCCACTTACCTTTAGCAATGGTAAGTTGACTATTGGATTGTAAACTCCTTGAGGTCAGGAGCTCTATCTTATCCAAACATTGTATCATTCTCCAGCATTTAGCACAGTGTACAGCACACAATAGGTGCATGATAAATGCTTATTGAACTTTAAGTGTTGAGTAGAATTCAACTTACCCACAGAGAATCTAGGGTACAGCTAGATGACCAAGTAGATAGAGTGCCAGGCCTGGAGTCAGGCAGACTCATCTTCCTGAGTTCAAATCTGGCCTCAGACACTCCCTAGTTGTGTGACCCTGGGCAAGTCACTTAACCCTGTTTGCCTCAGTTTCCTCATCTGTCAGATGAGCTGGAGAAGGAAATGGTAAACTACTCTAGTATCTTTAACAAGAAAATCCCAAATGGGGTCACGAAGAGTTGGATACAACTGAAAAGTGACGGAACGACTTAACAGCAATATGAGTAGAGAATCTGGATGAGTGCTTCCCCAAGACCGCTTTTCTGGCCATGTCCAGGTCTTCCCAAACACTACAACTTGTGCTTCTAAGAGAAGAAGCATCTATGTCATTTCTTCCTTCCTGCCTTCCAGCTCCTCTTCCTCTCCCATCCAACTGAGCTGGAAGCAACTAGGAAAGGAGCAAAGCCAACTCTTTGTAATTCTGCCAAAGTAAGTTTAAGGAAAAACAGAGGAAAGGAGCAATTTCAAAAAAGAATTTTTAAAAAGGATTCCAAATTCCTATTGTCTAAATTGTAAAACCCAGGTAGAATAAAAAAAAAAGATTCGAAATAAAAATTTTAGATTATCAACAAAAATAAAGTGCACTAGACATCTGCTTTTCTTTCTTTTTGTTTTTTTTTTTGTTTTTTGTTTTGTTTTTGCTTTTTGGAGGGCAATTGGGGTTAAGTCACTTGCCCAAGGTCACATGGCTAGGTTTTTGTTTGTGTGCGTTAAGTGTCTGAGGCCGGATCCGAACTCAGGTCCTTCTGACTCCAGGGCCGATGCTCTACTCACTGTGCCACCTAGCCGCCCCGACATCTGCTTTTCAATGAAAATTAGACCTGAAGCCAAGTCACATCCTCTTCCTCATTTTCAGTTTCCTCAGCAGCAGTAGCAGCAGCAGCATAAAGCAGTGGATAGAGTACTACTGGTTTCTAAGTTAGGAAGACCTGCATTGCCTCTGATGGTAGCTATGTGACCCTGGATAAGTCACTTAACTCTCTTAGAGCCTCTTCACTTTTATCTTCTGTAAAATGAAGGGGTAAGACTCAAGGGCATCCCAGATCCCTTCTGTATATAAATCTATGATCCAATGGCTGGATGATCGCAAAGGTCTCTTCCTGCTCTAAAATTCTTTAATTCTAGGAAAGAATAAAAAAATATAGTTCCATATTTTGTTTTCTTCTTTCAGAGTCTCTGAAATGGTTACAATCAGGTATGTGATATGCATGAGGGGCAGCTAAGTGGTGAAGTGGGTAGAGGTCAGGCCTGGAATCAGGAAGACTCATCCTCCTGAGTTCAAATTTAGCTTCAGACACTTCCTGGCTGTGTGACTGTAGGCAAGTCATATAACCCTGTTTTCCTCTGTTCCTCATTTGTAAAATGAGGTGGAGAAGAAAATGGCAAACTGTTCTAGTATCTTTGCCAAGAAAACCCCAAATGAGGTCATGAAGAGTTGGACACAACTGAAACAACTCATCAACAAAAAATTTTACTTTCTTTGTTAAACATTTCCCTATCACACAGCTACTAAATAGCAAAGAAGTTAATAAGTAACCTGCTGGTAGACTTCAGAAAAACCTAGAAAGACTTATACGAACTGATGCAGAGTGAAATAAGCAGAAACAAGAGAATAGTGTATACAGTAACAGACACATTGTTCAATGATTGACTTTGATAGACTTAGCTCTTCCCAGCAATGCAAGGATCCAAGAAAAGGCCAAAAGACTTATAATGGAAAATGCTGTCCACATCCAGAGAAAGAACTTTGGAGTCTGAATGTAGATCAAAGCAGACTATTTGCTTTCTCTCTCTCTCTCTCTTTTTTTTTTTGGGGGGGGGTGCTGTTTTGTTTTCTTTCTCAGGGTTTCTTCCATTCATTCTAATTCTTCTTTAAAACATGACTAATGTGAAAATATGTTCAATAAAAATGTATATGTAGAGCCTTTATCAGATTGCATGCCATCTTGGAGAGGGGGAAGGGAAGGGAGGGGGAGAAAATTTAAAATTTAAAAAGTTTGTTGAAGTGAATGTTGAAAACTAAAATTAAATAAATTAGTTGGTAAAAAAAAAGTAATCTGCTGGTCCCTCTGCCATGTGTCTCCCCACCTCAAGCCATCCTCCATTCGGCCTAGTGATTATACTAAACAAATCTAATAACTAAACTAAATAAATAAATTTAATAACTAAAATACAGTGTTTACTATGTGCCAGGCACTGAGCCAAGCACTTTGCCACTATTATCTCCATGAGTCCTTACAACAATCCTGGGGGTGCTATTATTATTTCTATTTTACAGATGAGGAAACTGAGGCAAACAGAAGTTAAGGGACCACACTGATGGGGTTGGTCTGGGTCAGCTATATTCCAGGAGCTCTCAGGCAAGTAAAAATGTCAGTGAATATGGAAGGCACAAGTTGAAAGAACCTGGTAAGAAAGGGAAAGTAATTGACATAGCTGGTCATATATCATTGGTTTTGCTCTGTGACCTCATTTAGAACCAGTTATATTTAAAAAAAATTAAATAAGTTTTTATTGATGTCTTCTGTTTTTTATATCATCATAATTCTCCCTGGTATCTTTTCCAAATCCCCTTCAGAGAGCTATTCCTTACAACAAATAATTTTTTAAAGAGGAAAAAAGTCAGCACAACTGATCAATCCTGAAAATATGAGCAATGTGTGACAGCTGTGAGCCAGCTACATTTTATTCTTGGGGTGCCCATTTTGTGCCCCATTTCCTCCCTCTTCTGCTGGGCCCTGTATGGAGTGAAGGCTGTGCTTACAACTAGGAACTGGTATCCAAAGTAAGGCAGAAAGCATGCTGGCCAAAGGCATTCTGCCCAGCCCCTGTCTTCTCCCACCCCCTTTTTTCCCTTAGCTTTGGCAGTCAGTGGGGAATAGGCAATGGCAATGGAGGAAGAAAAGGAAACCAGAAATGTGGAAAAACAAACTGGAGGCCAAGGAAGCTATAAAAAGAGAAAGGTGTGAATGCCATGAATTGATACCTACAGGGATGGCTAACTTCTGGGCAGCTTCATTAGGGTTTGTTGTGGGAGTGGGGGGGAGGGGATTTTCCAATAGTGAAGACCCTTCCTTAAGCCTGGATCATGCCTCGCTGTAACAGGATAAAGAATATTCTATGGACCATATTTATTTAGCTTTTCTTCTAAGAGCACCAAACCAAGGAATTACCATGTAATTGGCCTTTCACTGAAGCTATAACTAGCCCTGAAAGAATGGGGATTTGGCACCTTTTAGCACTCAAACAACAAGCATTTATTAAATGCCTACTGAGTGGCACACACTGTGCTAAACCTTGGGAATTACATTTTTTTTTCCAGACCTGTGATTTCATGGGTATAGGGACTCTCTTCTGCCACAGTATATGGGCATGCTCTCTGTAGTGGACAGGGGGCACTGGCTTTTGAGGCTAGAGCAGATGACAAGAGTGAGTATATTGGAAGGTGATGATAAGAAAATGGCTAGGGTGGAATCAATAAGCATTTATTAAGCACCTACTATGTTCCATAATCCCTGCCCTCTAGGAGTTTACAGTCTAATGATTATAAAGCAAGACTAGGGCTAGCTACACATCATTCAGAACAACCCAGGCCTCAGGGTGGGGGTTCCAGAGGTGAGAGAGTTAAGTCTCTCAGGAAGGTTCTACAGAAGGATGGATCCTGAAGCCTCGTGGGTATAACATCAGGCCAGGCAACATGTCAGGAAGCACTTGAACTGGCATTTTCTTACCTCTGAGGCCAGTTCTCTATCCAGGCTCTTGATCCACTCCTATCTTTCTAGGGAAGCATAAGGATTTGAATACAAAAGCAGGAATATTCCTGACCCACAACTTCACCATAAGTAGGGGTAATGGGAATAAGCATTTATTAGGCCCCTACTGTGTGTCAGGCACTGGTTACAAATATTATCTTACTTGAAGGAACTTTTCCTTGTGGCAGTCTGCCCCTTGGCTCTCCAACTCTCCTTACCCTGTCAATGCTACCTTCCTGGGAGACTTAACACTTTCACCTCCAGAAAACCCAGCCAGGGGCCTGGGTTGTTCTGAATGAGGAGGTTCATTCTATGCAGCTAGCCCTAGTCTTGCCTCATATTCATTAGAATGTAAGTTCCTCTAGGTCAGGGACTACCTTTTGCTTCTTTTTGTACTCTATGTGTATGACACATAGTAGGTACTAAATAAATGTTTATTCATTCCACCCCAGACATTTTCTTATCATCACTCTCCAGTCTATTCACCCTTGTCATCTGTGCTCTAGCCTCAAAAGCGAGTATCTCCTGTTCATTATAGACAGGATGCCTACATACTATGATAGAAGAGAATTCTCTATGCCTGTGAAATCACAGGTCTGGAAAAGAGGTCTAGATGGGAGAGTCTCGAATCTACTTCATCACAGTCAAATGCAAACCTCTCTTTCAGAATGTGGACAAAACCCTTTGTTATATTATTACAGAGAAATCATCTATTTCTCTATCCAGAGAATCATCTATTTAATATTTTATGCACTTACATATTTATTCATTTATTTACTTATTATCTATTTATTTGTCCACATGTTTGCTTTTAAAGGAGCTGATACTTCCTCTTAAGCAAGCTGCCCCTGCTATCCCTAAATCCCAGATGCATGACAGGGCACCCGTGTAGATGGGAGTAGAGGCTCTAAGCACTGGCCCAGAAAATTCAACCTTTGCTTCACTCACTTCTGCATAGAAGAGGAACAAGAACCACACTGAAGTGAGCAGTATTTTTCTGTCCCTTAAAGGAGGCCCAGAAAGTCAAACATGGGTCTGGAATTACCTCAGGGGGCAAAGGGTGAGGTGCACATCTGCAGGGAAGTTTGTACAGCTGCAAAAGGGAGTTTGCCTTTTGTGTGCTCCCTAGTGCAGTAGGGAATTGGCATCAGTGTAAATGAGTGGTGCCAGGGAGTACTGGTTCCCCCCTGTCCCAAATGGACACATTTGCCCTCTCCTAATACACATACACACCACTGTAAAAACCCTGTACCTTATCTTCCAATACCTTCTTAAAAGTCAATGATCGTTTTGCATAAGAAAGAGGTATCATCCAATGACTAAAAAGTAGTTTTATGATTTAATTATCTTCTTGGCATTAATAGGAATTGAAGTATTAATGTTTTTAAATGGATGGTATTCAGTTTCCCATTTTTAAACAGGAACATATTTTGGATGTGTAGAAGTAGCTGGTCATCATACTTTTTCGTACTGTTAGTTTATGGTCAATTTTGAAGCTCCAATTTCACTGAACTTTGCCAGTTCTTAGGTCATCACATCCAAAAATGTCTAGCTTTCAAAATTAGACATCCTGAGACTACTTTCAGGTGGAGACTTATATAGCTGGTCGGATATGAGCTCTTTTAGGACATAGAGACCTAATTAGGCCAGGAGGGTGGGGTGGGTGGGAGGGCTGGCACAGAGTTTTCCTCTGCAGAATGGGATTGGCTACAGGATCTGGTGAAAGGAGTCCTTGGAGACTTCTAGTTAAGATGATGACATGAGAGGTCTTAGAGGAACCTAAGTTTCCCTCAAGTATTCCAAGTTCTAGGAGTGTGCCAGAAGAAACAATGACAGAGAAAACCAGAGAGAAATGTCTATAACCTCTTCTGTCCTGCCCAGGACTGCACAAAAAAGATTGCCAGAAACTAGTGGTCACTCTAAGCAAAGAAGAAATGATGAGCCTGATGCACTTAGAAAAACAGAGAGACTTGCACGACATAATGAAGAGTGGAATGAGTAGAACCAAGAAAACGTTGTATACAGTAACAGCAATACTGTTTTAAGAACAGCTTCGAGCAAATAAGTCATTTGACCATTATAAATACTCAATTTAACAACAAAGGACCTATTAAGGAAGATGATACTTGCATCCAGAGAAAGAATTGAAGTAGAAATATGATTTACATATGTGTAATGATTTACATGTATACATACATATATAATACATAGCTATGACTAATGATAGCCATTTGGGGGGAGAAAAAAAGAAATCTACACAATAACTTTATTCTATATTTAAAAGGAATCGCAAGTTGTACATAACAGATTTTCAGTTTTCATGTGCAATCATTTTTAAAAATTATACTATGTTATGGGAATGCTTGTTTTATTCCATAAATAAATAGTCACACTGCCAAGATAGTTCACACCAAACTATAGCAACAGGTAGGGCAAGCATAGCATCCAAGCTAGTCTGTCAGAGGTGGCAAACTGTCCAGCAACAACATATTAAATTGGGATGGAATTAAGAGTTTGCAAGAGTTAAAAATAAATGGAAGGGAAATAGACACTTTATTAGAACACAGGCCTGAAATCAGGAAGACTCATCTTCCTGGGTTCAAATCTGACCTCAGACACTTACTACCTATTGTGACCCTGGGCGAGTCACTTAGCCCTGTTTTTGCCTCAGTGTCCTTATCTGTAAAATGAGGTGGAGAAGGAAACGAAAATCACTCCAGTACCTTTGCCTACAAAACCCTATATGAGATCATGAAGAGCCGGACACGATTGAACAACAAAGTGCTGATCACATTTCTTTTTTCTTCCACAAACTTATTTTGTTGTAAAGAGATTGGGGTAAGGGGAAGGTAGGGGACAAAAAAAGAGTATATTACATAAAAGGAGGGGCTTGGGCAAGGCCAGGCCAAACCCGTGGCAAGTCCAACTCCTGACCTTGGCATCAAAGTCTTTCCTTGCTGGAATGCAGCCCTCTCTTCTTGCCACCCCCCCCACCACGCCCACCCCATCCCTAGGCAGGTGTTTAGCTCCTACCACGCTGTACGGCAGCTGCACCTCCTAGTCCCGGCCCTGCCCTGACAACCTGTGAAGTCAGGGAACCTGTATCCAAGAAAGGAAAGGAAAAGAGAGAATCCCTAATTAAGAAAATAAATGAAGCATCTGTCTGTTCCCCAGAAGTCCAAGACAACGTCGTTGAAAAGACGGGGAAGAATGTGATGACCCCTTTCCCAGGGACTCCAAATACGTTTGTTCTCCCAAACATCAGACCGCTGTGAAAGGGATTAGGCGATGATAGCAGCCGACTGAAGCCAATTTCCTCCAGCTGCAGGACAGGACCTTCCATTTTAAAGGCTGACCACCTTGAAAAATGAAGGTGACAGTTTTCTGGGATTTGAATGGCAATAGTCTAGTGCTCTCAGCAAGTTTTCTATTATCATAGGACTGACAAAGAAAGATAACAGTAGGGAGAATTTGCTATAGATGCCTACTTGTGGCAGAATGAATAATACCCTTAGGAAGGATAACACAAAAAAGGGTCGGAGGGGAAAAAAGGAATGTGATGGACACTTTGTTGTTCAATTAGTCTGACTCTTTGTGACCCCGTTTGGGGTTTTCTTGGCAAAGATACTGGAGTGGTTTGCCCTTTCCTTCTCTAGCTCATTTTACAGATGAGGAAACTGAGGTAAAAACAGGGCTAAGTGACTAGCCCAGGGCCACAATAGCTAGTAAGTGTCTGAGGTCAGATTTGAACCCAGGAAAAGGAGTCTTCCTGATTTCGTGCCTGTGTTCTAATAAATACTTCTAATAAATCAAAGAAAGACCACTGTTTTGAAATCTCAGCTCCTGATAAATATATCCGCCAATTTATGGCAGCCACTCCCCTAGATACTGAGGAATAGGTACACTAGCTGAAATGTTTGTTGCAAGATATGGAATCTGGCTTTATTCCTGAGGATGATGACGAAATAGGAGAATTACATGATGCTTCCTCCAATCAAGAGTCCTCTGACAAATGGCAAACTAAGGGACGATGAAACGATGAAGGACTCCCAGAAGAAGATGATGACAGTGCTGCTAGGAAAATGAAGGAAAAAAGGCAAATAAGTTCCAATGTTAACTCCTACTTCAGGAGATAAAAGCACTGTTAATTTTTAAGGAGTATTACACAGGGGCTGCTCTTGCTGAGCTGTCATTTAAACATGATGATGTTATCTATTCTCAGCAAGGACCACGATAGCTTTTGGCTGGTGGATAGGAGAAATGAAGGGAACCACTGGCTTGATGCCTAAAGTCTACATAATGGAGATGGCTGATATTTGAGAGCCCTCAGACTGAAGAAAGAAGTTGAGATCAACTTTTCCTTTCTGGCTAAGATGTTGTGGATTAAATGAGATCATTGCGTGATGACAATTTATCTATTGTCTCTGTTCTGTGAAAGCCATCAATATATTTTTTCCAATCAACTTTGGTTGTTTTATTTATTTATTTATTTGAGAGGGGAAGGCAAGGCAATTGGGGTTAAGTGACTTGCCCAAGGTCACACAGCTAGTGTCAAGTGTCTGAGGTTGAATTTGAACTCAGGTCCTCCTAACTGCAGGACCAGTGCTCTATTCACTACACCATCTAGCTTCCCCTGGTTGTTTTTAATACAATGATTCTTCATGATGTCTTTATGATAACAAATTAAATTAAGGTATTCATAGTAATCAAATACAAACAGTAAAGTTATTGTACCTTTTGCTATTTTGCATGAGAAACACTTGTAGTTACTATTTATTCACTTGTTTTATGCAAATCAGATAATTTTTCTTTGTTGAAGAACTCAGTACTGTTTCCCAAATAACCAATGACCCTTCTTTTTTTTACAATGGATATTGTAATGCCCATTATTAAAGATAAGTTAAGTTTTGTGACTATAATGGACATTTCAATTTAATATGTCTTAATGATGCAAGTGGACGCTATGCACAGAAAAAAAAAGAAATGGCAAAACAGGATATTATTGAGGAAAAACATAATTATCAAGCATAACCATGAATGAGAAGGATAAACTCAGCTATAAAACAGTGAAGGGGAGGAGCAGCTAGGTGGTGCAGTGAATGGAGCACTGGTGTCAGAAGGACCTGAGTTCAAATTCACCCTCAGACACTTAATACAAAACTAGCTGTGTGACCTTGGGCAAGTCACTTAACCCCAATTGCCCTACCTTCTCCCCTCCAAAAAGCAAAAAGAAAAAAATCTAAAAAGCAAAACAAAACAGTGAAGGGGAACAGAATGGACCAAAAAGCAGAATCTAACAATATTAGAAACACAAGATTCACATGGACTTAAGATGAGAGATAAAAGCAAAATTTATTATGCCTCAAGCAAAATTTTAAAAAGCAAGGGTTGAGGGCAACGACAATATTAGATAAATCAACAATAAAAATAGACAAGGTTAAAAAAAGATAAGCAAGGAAGTTACATTATGCTTATATTATATATATGTATATATTATGCTTATAAACATTATAGATAATGATTATATAGATATAGATATTTGACATATACAATGAATTGCATGGCATCAAAATACTTAAAGGAAAAACTCATCAAAATTATAGACCTGATCTAAACTAATCAAATTCTAAATAGGGATTTCAGTGTAGCCCTCTCCAGGCCTAGACAGTTTTTTAAAAGCATTTTTATTTAAAGTTTTGAGATCCAAATTATATCCCTCCTCCTTTCCCTCCCCTCCCATCTACCTAAGACAGTAAGCAATCAGATATAGGTTATACATGTGCAATTATGTAAAGCATTTCCATATTAGTCATTTTGTATGAGAAGACTTGAATAAAAGAAAAAAAACAAAGAAACAAAGTAGGAAAATAGCATGCTTCAGTCTGTATTCAATTACTATCAGTTCTTTCTCTGGAGGCAGATAATATGCTTCATCATTAGTCCTTTGGGATTGTCTTGGATCATTGAGATGCAAGCTGAGAATAGCTAAGTCATTCTTAGTTCTTTATCAAACAATATTGCTGTTACTGTGTACAATGTTGTTCTGCTTCTAATCACTTCACTATGCATCAGTTCATGTAAGTCTTTCCAGGTTTTCCTGAAGTCATCCTTCTTGTCATTTCTTATAGCACAATAATATTCCATTACAATCATATGCCACAACTTGTTTAGCCATTTCCCAGTTGATGGCATCCCTTGGATTTCCAATTCTTAACCACCACAAAAAGAAATACTACAAATATTTTTCTACAAATAAGACCTTTCCCCCCCCTTTTTTTTTGTTTTTGGATGTTTTTGGGATAGAGACCTAGCAGAGGTATTGTTGGATCAAAGAGTATGCACAGTTTTTATAGCCCTTTGGGCGTAGTTCCAAATTGCTCTTCTGATTGGCTGGATCAGTTCACAACTCAACCAAGAGTGCATGTGTTCCAGTTTTCCCACATCCCCTCTAAAATCCAACATTTTCTTTTATTGTCATATTAGCCATTCTGATAGGTGTGAGGTACCTCACAATTGTTTTAATTTGCATTTCTCTTATCAATAGTAATTTAGAGCATTTTTATATGACTTTAGATGGCTTTAATTTTTGCCTGAAAACTGCCTGTTCATATCCTTTGACCATTTATCAATTGGGGAATGACATTTATTTTTTATAAATTTGACTCATTTTTCTATATATTTGAGAAATGAGGCTTTTAAGAGATACTTGTTTCAAAATTTTCCCCTCATTTTTCTGCTTTCCTTATAATTTTGATTGCATTGGTTTTGTTTGTGCAACACCTCTTTAATTCTATATAACCAAAATTATCTATTTTACATTTTGTAATCCTCTTTATACAAACTTTGGTTCTAAATTCTTCCCTTATCAAAAAATCTGGCAGATAAACTATTCCATGCTCTCTTAATTTGCTTATGGTATCACCCTTTATGCATAAATCATGTATACATTTTGAACTTATCTTGGTATATGGTGTGAGATGTTGGTCTATACCTTGTTTCTGCCATACTGTTTTTCAGTTTTCCCAGCAGTTTTTGTCAAATAATGAGTTTTTGTTCCAACAGCTTGGATCTTTGGGTTTACTGTGTACTAGATTATTATGGTCATTTACTATAATGTAATTTTTATCTAATCTATTCCACTGATTCACCACTCTATTTCTTAGCCAGTACCAAATAGTCAGGCCTAGATAATTCTGACAAAAAGATAACCAAAAAAGAAAGTTGAGGACCTGAATAGAGTTTTAGAAAAATTTGATATGATAGCAACCTGGCAGTTATTGAATGGAAAAGGAAGGGAGTATAAAATATTTCTCAGATGTCTATGGTGCCTTTACAAAAACTGACACTCTGCTAGAGCATTAAAAACCTCATAAACACATGCAAAAAATCAGGAATATTAAACGCATCCTTTACTTATCATTATGCAATTAAATTATAATAAACAAAAGACCTTTGAAGAAATAGTTCAAACTTAAGTGTTGACCAAATTATTTAATACTGAAGAAATGGTGACTCAAAGAACAAATCACATAAACAATAGATAATTTCATCAAAGAAACAATACAATAATATATTAAACCTTTTGGAATGAAGCCAAAGTAGTCTTAAGGGGAAAATTTACATCCCTAAATGATTTCATCAGTAAGAGAAAGGACAGAACAATGAATTAGGTATGCAATTTTTTTAAAAAAAAGAATAAATTTTAAAATTCCAACCAAACACAAAATAGGTATCATGGTACCACAAAGGGCATGGGGTGTTTTTCTCTAATGCTGCTGTTCCTATGTGTTCTCCCCAATGTTGCCACCAGTGATTATCACTCCAGTTTCATTTAACCAATTATATGGATTAGTGTTCACAAATTAATACTTACTTTTAATATATGCAAGAACAGAAGTAACAAAGAATCTCTACCTCATCCCCACCACCTAAAAGCACATTCTCCCCATACCTTTTTAATCTCTGGAAAAAACAGGCTCAGAGTCAAAATAGTTTATCTATAGCATTTGTCCCTTTTTTGGAAATTCATTTTCAAATTTAGGATAACCAACTGATAAACTACTATAGTAGCTGCCTTTGAGATATGCTGGATCATTCAGATCATTTCAGATTTTGCTCATCATTACCTGACTTCCAGCAAAGTTTGGCATGGAATCTAGACTCTGTGCACTTGCAAATCTTTCCAAATTCATAAGATAATAGCCATTTCTAATGCTACTTCACCTAAGGCAGAAAAGAATAAAAACACACAGTCAAAGAATAGAGGCCCATCTTCAGAAACCACATATTGGTCTTATATGGTAGGAGGTAGGTGAGGTCTGAGACCTTTTCCTATTCAGAGGTTTACAATCTCTCTCTCTCCCCCAAACCCAGGGGTGCCAAACAGCTCATGAGAGCCTAATGTTAAAATTCTACTGCAAGCATTTACACCTCAGAAATAAGCAATATTGTTTTGTTGCTTGTCTAGACACAGGAAAGTGATAGAGAAAATGTTGATAATACAGATAAAATGTTAAAGTGTGTTCTGAGTACAACATTTCCTATCCTGAGAGCTGTTTGTTAAATACTTACTGGCATATGCTTTCACAAACAGCCATACAGGGGGAAAGTGAGATCAAAAGACTAGCTTTGACTGGTTAGTACATTTGAAATGCATTTCTCTTCTGGTTTAGCAGTCAATCAACAGTCTTCATGTGATGAGCAGACTGATGGAACCAGTCATAAAATTCATACTCAACATTAGGGAGCAGAGACCTTCTATTACACATAATAAAATAAATTTTAAATAAGTAATTAAATAAATTACATAAAATATCTTTCAGGCTCCCCAGCTTCTTCCAGGTGGGCTAAGTAATAGGCAGAGTATACTGTACATGTGCAGAGGATGGTGCTTTCACTGGCCAGGCCCTCATTACATAAAAATTCAGAGAATCAAGGAAGAAATAAAACTGAAAGCAAAATAATCCCACAGAATTGGTAAATAAAGCATAAATCTGAGGTTTTTTTAGACTAATGAAATAGATAAGTCATTAGCTAATTTATCCAAAAATAAGAGAATAAACTTCAAATTATTAAAATTTTAAAAAGAAGAAAGTAGAATTCACAACAAATAGAGAAGAAAGTAAAGGAAATTATTATAAATTATTTTGCCCAATTACATTATGAAAAAGCTGACAACTAACAAAAGGCATAAATATTTACAAAAATATAAACTATTCACATTAACAGAAAAAGATAAAGAGAATTTTTAAATAACCAATCTCAGGAAAAAAGACAAGTGAGTGTCCAAAGTCCCTTCTCCCTTACCTCTTCCCCCACAAAAAAAAAAAAACCACAACAAAAACCTAAGACTAGATGGATTTATAAGAGAATCCTATCAAATATATAAAGAACAAATAACTAATATTTTATATTTTTAAAAAAATAAAAGACAGGGTTTGAATCCAGATCTTTCTGACTCCAGAGCCAGCATTCAACTCACTTTGCCACCTAGCTGTCTAGGAGCACTGTGTGGCCACTCTTCCCAAAGATTTAACCTCTTGGGGCTTGTTTTCCTTACCCATAAAATGAAGGGGTTAGAATAGATGTCCTCTGAGATCACTTCCAGCTCCAAATCTATCCAGAGAAGAAAACAAAGAAGCAGCAGTTGGACAAGTAGGAGAAGAGAGAAAGCAAGGTCAAGGAAACTAAGGGAAGAGAGAATATCTAGAGGGAGTCTAGCTTCATTGTAACCTCAGCATCAAAAGTGACAGAAATACTAATGCCACTGAAGAGCGAGATAAACTCATTGGACTGAGCAGTTAAGAGATCATTTGCAAACCTGGAGAGAGAAGTTTTGGTAGAATGGCAGAATGAGAAATCAAATTTCTCTTTTCTTCCCCTTTATTTTATTTTTAATTTATAAAATAAAACAAGCATTTCTATAACATTAGTAAAAAAAAAGATGATTGCACATGAAACTACAAAACGATTCTGTACTGCTTGCTATTCCTTTTAAATATACTATAAAGTTATCGTGTAAATTTCTTTTTTTCTTTTTTTCCCCTTCCTCTCCTTCCTCCCCTTCCCGGTATAGACACGGCTACCATCTAAGAAATCAAATTTCAAATAGCAGAGAAGTGGAAGGTGAGAAAGTGAAGGCAGTGGAGGCCAAGGGACTCTAAACAGAGGCAACAGATGGTAGATGAGGGAAAGAAGAGACCTTTTTTCATAAGAGGAAGCATAATTCAGGGAAGATTTTTTTTCAGGTACATACAGAATGGAAGAAGCTAGAAAGAAATATAGTCATTAGGGAAAATTACAAAGAAAGAAAGGCAAGACAGTTAATGAATTCAATGGGTAAAAAGGTCAACAGCTCCAGGGTGTCTAAGACAGAGAGTAAAAGTCACACCAACTGTTGAATTTAATAAGAAACACTGAATTGCTCAGTGAAACAAATCCATGTAAACGCAGGCCGGAAAAGGTTATTTAAAGACAAAATAGATATGAAAGGAAGACAATTGATGGGAATGAGGAAGATGGAAGTGCTGAGTCTTTCTGCTAAAATAAAACTTGTAAAATTCTCAGGGGTGAGATTTCTCACTGACATGAGAGCAACAAGTAGGTGCTAAATATTGGACTGGAGTGAAGTACCACTAAAAGGAACAGATTTTTTTTTTCCCCTTGAGTAACTCTCTGTCTCTGTTTCACCACCACCAGAGGGGTTTCTGGTCATGCTCAAAAGGCAACTCCTCGTAAACTGTCTGACCTGAGGAGGACACAGGGCTCAGGAGAGGTGCCCCAACTCAAAGGAAAAGGAGCAAATGGATGGGATAACCTGGATGGGACCTTCCCTTTTCCCAGATGAGGAAACTGAGGTCCAGGATGGAAGAGATTTGGTACAGGTTACACAGCAAAACTGTAAAAGTCTCTAGATTTAAGGCTTTCCTCCCCTTCCTTAGAGAAGCCAGGATTTTATGCTGCCATCCTGCCTCCTCTGCTTTGTACACTGCTGAGTTTTACCCAGAGTATATGGCCATTTTGCCGGCCTTGCTAATGGTATAATGCATCATCGTTCTCATGAGTGTTACATGGAGGTCACATTCACTCAGTGGAAAAGGCCAAGGCTGACTTATCCATCCATATCTCTCAGCTAATGCAGATAAACAGAAACTACTGAATCATACTTTGAACACATCACATCCTGTCTGCCCCAGAGACTACAGTGAGTGAAGCCATGCTGAGTGAGCTCAGCCTTGCTTTATGGCATTGTGATCAGCCACAAGGAGCTCTCTGCCTAGAGGCGAACAGGATCCTGGTGCATCCTTTGGGTGGTTAGCTCTGAGTCAGGCCTATGGCAGTTAGTCAGCTGGAAAGAGACAGTCCCACCCCCTCCAGAAGATCCATAGCCCCATTGTTCTCTTGTCACAGTGCTGTGTGTAGGCATGCCAGGCCAAGGGCCAAGCCTGCAGGAAACAGACCTACTGCCCAGCATGCTGGACCAAAGGCAGTGCCCAAGCCAGCGCCACTGATTTATATTCTGGACCCTCAGATGGAGAGGTCATGAAGTGCTCCTTTACCCATGTAAACTGCAAAACTAGCAGAAAGTTGTCTTTTTAGGAAGCCACATCAAAGCCAGGGCTGTCTAGGCAATATTTATAGCTATGGTTAATTAAGCTCATTGAGAGAAAATGGTGTGGATTCCAAGTTACAACTCAGGGTAATCCCAGGCTTCCTGGATAATTATAATAGCTCACATTCAGATAGTACTTTACATGTATGTATGTATGCATGTATAAACCATATGTGCATGTATGCATGTATATACAAATGCATGTGCGTGTATGCCTATATGTGTATGTGTGTATACACACATATACATACATAAACATATATACATATCCACATATATAGTAGGTATATATATAGAGAGAGAGATACATGGAATATGTGTGATATATATGCATGTATATAATAATAATCTAGCTATTATTATAGTATGTAATAATAATAGCTAGATTCATATAGCACTTTAAGGTTTTCAAAGCATTCTATAGTATTGTCTCATTAGTTGTTATTATTGTTCATTTGTAGCCAAATCTCTGTGACCCCATTTGGGGTTTTCTTCACAAAGATACTGGAGCAGTTGGCCATTTCCTTCTCCAGATCATTTTACAGATGGAGAAACTCAGACAGATATGATTAAGTGACTTGCCCAGAGTCACACAGCTAGTAAGTGTCTGAGCAGGATTTGAACTCAGGAGGAGGAGTCTTTTGGTCTCCAGGCTCGATGCTCTATCAGCTCTGCCACCTAGCTGCCCTAGTTGTTATTATTCTCCATTTTACAGAGTAGGAACATAGAAGTTAAGAGGCTTGCCCAGGACACACAGCTAGTAAGGTTAAAACTGGATTAGAACTGAGGTCTTCCTGACTCCAGGCCCAGAGCACTATGCATTGTGCCCCCTAGCTGTGATATATGTGTATATGTTTGGAACATAGTTTTCCAAAAATCTTCATATAGTTTTGAGTTAATCTTCTTGGGCCTTGGTTTACAAATTTGTAAAATAAGTGGGTTAAACTATATGACCTCTGAGGGCAGCTTTTAGTATTAGTTAGAGTCAGAGGACCTGCGTTCAAATCCTACGTCGGAAGTAGTGACTGAGTGACTTTGGACAAATTGCCTCATTGGTCTCACCTGTAAAATGCAAGTTTTGAATTCGGTGACCTCTGAGTCCCCTTCTAGTTCTAAACCTATTGTGATCCCTTCTTGCTCTCTGGCCATGATTCTCTGCCCTATAGTCCTATGACCTTGATTCTAATCCTAAGTACACTGGACAAGTGACACAACACCACATCCCCAAGAACATTCCAGGTTTAAAGAAGAGGGTGGGGTAAGATATGGAAGCAGGAAAGCTCCAGGTTTATTCTAAGACTAGTCTAGAATTCAAGTTGTCTGGAATATGGCATACATACAGGTAAGTAATGGACAGCTAGGTGGTGTAAGCCTGGAGTCAGGAAGACTCACCTTCCTGGATTCAATCTGGCCTTATTATTACAGCCTTATTAGCTGTGTGACTCTGGGCAAGTCATTTAATTCTGTTTGCCTCAGTTTCCTCATCTGTAGAATGAACTGAGGGAAATGGCAAACCACTCTAGTATCTCGGCCAAGGAAACCCCAAAACAGGGTCACAAAGAGTCAAACACAACTAAAGTGACTTAAACAACAACACAGGTAAGTAATAGGAGATGTCAAGAAAGCTTAGGTTGGGAACAAAGTCCCTGGATGATTATATTTCATGTGTGTGTGCGCGTGTGTGCATGTTTGATTCTATTCTTCCTCCCTCAGCACCCATACAGAGATGTATATTCATGTATCTCAGCAGGGATTAAGACACAGAATCTACTACAGAATCTCAGAGGCCTCCTCTTCTACTCGACCAAGCAGCTCCCACAAATCCTCAGCAAGCCTTCGGTTCCAGAACCCTGAGGAGCAGAGTTGCCTCTTGAGGCTGTCCATCCCCTTTGGGGAAGGCTGTGACTGCTGGGAATTTTTCTTTTCTTTTCTTTTCTTTTTTTTTTGAAGCAATTCAGATTTATTTGTAGCTTAATATTTGGGGATAATCAAGCATAACAGCTTAAGCAAAACTTAGGATCCTTTCCCCTTTATGATGAGTGGAACGCACGCCACTTGTCCAATGGACCATGGCTATGGATATACTTGACCCCACAGCCATCAGGAATGAGATGTTTCTCAGCTACCATGTCCTCAAATTCATCTGCATTAAACTTTGTGAAGCCCCACTTCTTAGAGATGTGGATCTTCTGGCGACCAGGAAACTTAAATTTGGCCCTGCGCAAAGCCTCAATCACATGCTCCTTGTTCTGGACTTTGGTGCGAATAGACATGATCACCTGTCCTATATGTACACGAGCAATAGTACCCTGGGGTTTCCCAAAGGCACCCCGCATGCCTGTTTGGAGTCTATCAGCACCGGCACAGGATAACATTTTGTTGATTCGAATAACATGGAAAGGGTGCAGTCGAACACGGATGTGAAAGCCATCTTTGCCACAACTCTTCACCATATATTTGTTGGTGCAGATCCGTGCGGCCTCCAAGGCTTCAAACGACAGTTGTTCATATTCATCAGACACCATATGACCACAGAGTGGGAACTCATCCACTTTTGCCTTTTTTCGACCTAGGTCAAAAATCCGTATCTTTGCATCAGGGACGCCTCGGCAGAAACGTGATTTTGGATATGGTTTGTTCTTACAGTATCTGTAACAACGAGCTGGGCAGCGACCCATAGTCAACGCGGAAAAAGCGAATTTTTCTTTTCTTATATCAAACCTAAATCTGCTTCCCCACAACAACTTTTCCCCATTGTCCCTAGTTTTGCCTTCTGGGGCCAATCGGAACAAAGGTAATTCTTTTACATGTTATAACTCTACAGACATTTGAAGACAGGCATCTTGCTTCTCCCTAAATCCTTAAGGCTAAAATACTCAATTCCTTTAATTAACCTTCTCCCGTCATAAAAACCTGCTGCCATCCTTTGGATGCTTTCCAGATTGTCAATATTCTTTCAAAAATACAGTGACCAGAACTGAATGGTTGACACTGTTCAGTGAACATTGACTATATGCTCAGAGAGCCTAGGTTAAAACCTGAGCTGTGACATTTACTAATTCTGTGACTTTGAGAAAATCATTCAACTTCTCTAAGCATCAGTTTCATTATGTATAAAAGAAGGGGACTAGATGAACTTGGAAGGTTCCTTCCATTCTAAATCTATGATAGCGTGAAAGAATTTACCCAAGAGCTAGGATTCGAACACAGGTCTTCTGAGATGTGGTCTGATCAAGAAAACATAAAGTGGGACAATTACCCACATCATTCTGGATACTATATTTCTCTTGATTCGGCCTAATTAGCCATTTTTGTTTTGTCCTTTCCAGCCCATGTTATCATCCTCCTTAGCAGAGAAAACAGAAACAAAATAAGATCTGAGTACTTCTTCCTCTTCCCCATCCATTATCCTTCTCCTCTCTGGAGTGAGCAGTGTTCCTATTTTCTTCTTTGATTCTGTCCTAGCTTAAAAAAAAGTTTGGGTGTTTTTGGTTGATGTCCTCAAGCACTCATAGTCAGCCTCAACTTTAATTCTCCTGCTATTATCCTCACACAGTGCTGTTACTCTTTTGCATTCATTCTTCATCTTTTTTTAATTCCATCTCCTAAACACGACTTTTAAAATTCCCAGGTGGTTGACATTGTAAGTTCCCTCTTTAGCCAGCTTCCCCTTTCCTTCCTTATTGGAATTGTTTCTGTTTACAGCTCCAGGATTTCATTCTATTCCCCTTGGGTTGACTTGCCTGGTAGAATTTTAGGCCACGGGGTTTTTTTAGTCCTTCTCTGAATCTCTCTCTACATACAAACTTTCTCAACCTTTTGAAATCTGCATATAAAATCTAGCATGACTGTTAGGTGATGTCTGACTTTTCCCCTCCTCTGTTACTAATTCAAAGATAGAATGGTCACTTTTCCCCCCAAGGTTCCTATTATTTCTACTTCAGCAACCATTTATTTCTTCTTCATTGGTTAGAATTTGTTCCAGTATACCTGTTCCTCTCATTGCTTTCTTTGTCTTTTTTGTTTGTTTGTTTTTGGAGGGTTATTGGGGTTAAGTAACTTGCCCAAGGTCACATGGCTAGGTTTTTGTTTGTGTGTGCATTAAGTGTCTGAGGTCGGATCCGAACTCAGGTCCTTCTGACTCCAGGGCCGACGCTCTACTCACGGTGCCACTTAGCCGTCCCGCTTTCTTTGTCTTTTGAAGGATGAGATAATCTTTAAAATAAGCCAAGACTTTATCTGAATTTGGAAATGAGTGACCTCTAGTGAACATCTGCCATCACTTCTGTCTCATGACTCTATAAACCTGGCATGTTAATCTATGTATCACCTATGTCTCGCACATGATTAGCACTTAGTAATTGCAGAAACGACAGAAATTTGTTGTGGATAAAACGCTGGGTTTGAACCTCTTTGAGCCTCAGTTTCCTCATTTGTATGAAGGAACTGGACTACATTATCTCTAGGTTTCTTAACCCTGTGAGGATGGGGAGAAGCATTCTTTCTCCCTCACCCATCTTGCTCTTTCTTCTATTCTAAGGTCAACTTACACTCTTTACCACCTACAGATGAATAAGAAGCAAAACCCCAAAAGGATATGCTTCACGGGTGAGTTTGGTACTATCTGCTTAGGGTAACAATTTAGTATAACATGAAAGCACTGAATGGAGTCAGAATGCTTTGGCTCTGTCACTTAACTAGCTGTGGGATCTGGCCTCAGTCATTTACCTTCTTCAAGTTTTAGTTTTCTCATATATGAAATGATCATATTCAAAGTTACACTCCTAGACTGAAGAGACAGGATTGCTGTAAGGATCAAATGAGATAAGTGCTTTGTAAACAAAAGGTGCCCTAGAAATGGAAACCACTATTTTGTTGACTCTTATAATATATGACAATGATTGACTGTTTTTATGGACTGTGTAACACATAACTATTATTGACCAGATAGTCTTTTGAAACCCTGCCCTGATGCTTCATCTAGTATGGGAGATAATCAATCTTATCCAATCCAATCAACATTTATTAAGTACCTATGAAACGAAGGGCACTGAGCTAAATCACCGGGGATACAATTAATTAAAAAAACAACCAGTCCCTAACCTCAGTGAGTTTACAATCCAGAGGAGACAACACACAAAAAGAGGCAGAAAAGAGTGGGGAGGTAGGGATACCAGGGGTAGCCAGCAAGGGGGCATCTTGTTCCTTGAAGCTGAACCAGGCAAGGCAGCAGATGCAAAGTAGAGTGATGGAGCATTCAGCTTTTTCCCTTTATAAAGGAAGTCATTGGGAGAAGTTTGGTGCTTTGTCTTTTAGTTATCCAAACAGAGAAGATAGGAGACAGAGGGAGAAAGAATCAACCAAGGCTTCAGTTAGCAGCACAGTGGTAAGTTTAGAAGTGATAAGTTTATCCTGAGAGGGGCACCTTGTTTTATGGAGCTGAAACCAGGCAAGTGAGCAGATGCAAAATGGAGTTTTGACCTTTGGTTAAAACCCTGGGGTTTTGAAGGCCATGCCAGCAGAGTGCAAACTCTAAAAGGTTTTTTTAAAGCTGGAAAGCCTCCAACAATAGCGCTGATCATGGGCTGGATCTACTATTCAAGGACCCACCTACCTATCACCAATAGGGTGTCTGCTGGGTGAGGAACTGTTTCTCCATAGCAACCCAGGAAACAGAAACAATACAAAATGGTTCACAGTAACCTTATGCTTCTGTAGTGTTGATAGCAGAGTAGTTGAAAAAAAGGACTGAAGTGTGCAAAGAATCACATAGTTCTTAGACCAGCTACAAACATTTAACTATTTATACTCAAAAAATTAAATCTTTGTCCAAAATCCAATGATTATCTGTTATACTACTAGAAAAAAGTGGACCATATCAATATTCACATTCTCATTGAAAGGGAAACCAGAAGTTATAAGGAGTTTCAGATAAATGGAAGAGGTTGTCTGAGAGAGGCAAATGAATTAGAAAAGTTGATTTCATCATGCGCCCACAGAATATTTGGTAATCTAGTCTCAGAGTGCTTACAAAGAGCATAGGCAAAGGCCACCATGAAGATATATCTACAACCTGTGTAGCAACAACTTGACAAGATCTTCCAAACCAAGTCAACATATACATAGATACTCAGTGATTTCAGTATGAAGGTGGGCCTAGAGAAGAACTATTTCCATACTGGAATATGTTTCCAGATTAAGAAATTATAGAAGCAAAGACTTACAAACTACTTGGAAGGCTCACATGTCTTTATCATGAATACCTTATTGAAGTAGAGAGGCAGAAGGGGATTTACATAATGTGGCAGGGGCTTTCCCCTAGATCTACTAATGTTCCATCAATATCAGTGGAACATGTAGGCTGTCTACTGGATATCCTTAGTCCTTGTCTCATGACCAGTCCATCTCCTTTCAGGTAATACCTCCAATGATATCCTTTACACCACGTCTCATGCAAATTTATTTCTTCATTGACAATATGCCATAGTTTACTCTTGTCAACCATGTACCTTCCCATTGTCCTTTGGGTGATCTCCACCTTTAATTCTTCCAGGACTATGATAGAATGCTGATGTTAAAAACATGGGTCTTTGTTTCAGGGAAAAGCTTGGGATCATTAAAAGAATTATGCACTTTCTCAAAGGCAATCTAACCCAGTCTCCTCATCCTTTTCAATTTTGGGCCTGATTTGTTTTCTATCTACAGTGTCTACTCAAGATACACACATACACAAATACACATGCATCACACTGATAATTAATACATATTTAGATATGAATACTCAGAATGTTTAGAGATGAGCTCTCAGAATATACATACATGCATAAATATGTACATTCACATACCAGTTCTATCTCCCTATCCAACTATATATATAACATAGTCTGAAGAAGAGGCATTATTCATTCATTTCTTGTTCTTTTTCCTGTGTGATTAGTATGACCAAACTTAGCTGAGTGATTATGGCTGTTAATTTGTGCAGTGTTCCAGGGCTTGATACAATCAATCAACACAACAGAATTCACTTTGTTCAATGACTCTCTGGTTATTAACATCAAGGCATAGACAAGGAGATATGTTCACCCAAGATGTTGATCACTGTCACGGAGGATGTGTAGCTCAGGGTACAAATAGAAGAGAAATCCCTATAGATGGTGAGGGAGCCCAGATGCTCCCATGGGTGGACATTATTATTATCATAGAAAGGTTATTTTAAGGACATTGGCAATTAGGTGGCATAATGGATATGGTGCCAGGCATGGAGTGACAAAGACCTGGATTCAAATCCTGCCTCAGACACTAACTAGCTCTGTGACCCTTTGTAAGTCCATGAACCTCGTTCAGTCTCAATTTCTTCATATGCAAAATGCAGAAAAGAATAGCATCTACTTCATAGCATTGTTGTGAGGACCTAATGAGATAATATATGTAAAGCAGATCTTAACATGTTATATAAATGTTAATAGTTATTATGATACACAAATTATAGGGACTGCAATATCTTTCTGTGTTTATTTTTTGCCAGTTGTAAAGAAACATTGATTCAGGAGAGCAAAACCCAAGCTTTAAAGGCTCTCCTCTCATAAGTTGTCTTATGTGCATATGATATCATACAAGATTTCTGGACAAATACAACCATGAAGATCACTTTATTCAATGATCTGATTATCAATGTCAAGCAAGGTATAAAACAGTAAGCCAGGTTTGCTAACAATGTTTGCTATCTTTACCATTCGGGATAATGTCCAATGGATGCAAAATCCAAATGAAAAAGGGATTCTCTATTGATCATGAGATTCTCCAGATGCTTTAGAAAAAACTGAGTACTGATCATTCCAGGCCTCAGGGTGTGGATTCTTCAATGAAATTCACAAGCACTCAAAAAAGATGGGCTGAGTAAGCCACACTAGAAAGACAGGTGAAAAATGTCTCTTCTCGGCTTTATGATATACAGGTGCAATGGGGGTTTGGTGTCTGTCTAGATCCCCTAAGATGATGTCACCCAAGTGGAAGACATGTGGGACCTCTTTCCAGGAGATTGGAGGACTAAAGCATATATCGTTATTCTGTGTTGGGCTACCAAGTGATTGAGGACAGCCTCTTTTTTTCTTCACTGGCTGTGTTGCCTGAACTGCAGGAGTCATTAAAACCCAAGACTCAATGCAGGGGAATTTTGCAGTATTCCTGGCATTCCTGACTGAGGATGAAAAATTCCTTCACCAGTAAGAAGGGAGAGTCTGAAAGTGGCCTCCTTTTCTCCCTTCCCTAGGCCATGTGGCCCAAGAAAGGGGCTTGAGTCTTTGGCCTCTCCCTAGCTCCATTCTAGATGCCAGCAGTCTCTGATCCAACCTGACAGCACCAGCCAAGTGGATCCAAGAGCCCAGAAATCTAGGATGAATGTTGAAGCTAGCCAAGCAGCAAAGCCCGGAAGAGCACAGGTCAGGACCCCAGCCCAGGACTGTTGGCTTTGGACTTAAATTTGGTGGGACAAATGTTATGTGACAACTAAGCAAAGCTGTGAGTTGAATTTTCTGGAGACTAAGGGGGTGAGGGGAAGGCAGTGCATTAGTCCCTGAAATATAGGGAAAATGTTTGTATGTTTGTTCTTGCTGGATTCTTTTTTTTTTTTTTTTTTGCTTTTTGGAGGGCAATTGGGGTTAAGTGACTTTCCTAAGGTCACATGGCTAGTTTTTGTGTTAAGTGTCTGAGACCAAATTTGAACTCAGATCCTTCTGACTCCAGGGCCAGTGTTCTATTCACTGTGCCACCTAGACCCCCTTCTTGCTGTATTTTTGAAGCAAATTTCCCTTTGTAAAGGTCATTCCAATTTTAAGCAGTTAAATAGAACTGGGGTACTAGTCACTACTCCCCCCAAAAAACATGGGAGAGGGAATATTTTTGGTGAAGCTGAGAGCAGGAAAAAGAGATGTCTCCAACCTTCTTAAAGTGACAAGAGGACCCTAAGGGGAGAGTGTAAAAGGTAACAGGCCTGACCGTGAGAGAGTGGGCCCAGAGTAACACATTACACAGATATTAAAACATTTGCATAGCTTACAGTGTTGTTATCTGAAAAATACCTTGTGAACCTTAAAGTCTCATACAGATATTAGGTATTACTATGAGAGGAGTTATGTGACATCACCAAGAACTGAGCCCATAATTATTGCTCAGGACCAGGAAATCCTAAAGGGAATCAAGGAAAGTAGGAAAGAACAGTGGTCACTTATAGATCTCCACCTTTGTCCTTCCTCTAGTCATTCAGGAAGCCATCAGTCCCTGCAGGCCCCAGTCACCATAAGCTCTGACCAGCTCCTTAAAGGCAAGGACTCTTTTCTATTTTTATCTTTGTATGTTTAGTACTTCCATTACTACACAATGCAGAGGTACAGGTGTGGGAAGGCTGCCACACATTTCAGGTAAAGAATTACATTTTGTTGTTGTTCAGTTGCATCCAAATCTTTGAGACACCATTTGGGGTTTTCTTGGCAAAGATACCAGAGTGGTTTACCATTTCTTTCTCCAGTTCGTTTGATAGGTGAGGAAACTGAGGCCAACAGGATGAAGTGACTTTCCCAGGGTCACACAGCTAGTAAGTGCCTGAGGCCATATTTGAACTCAGCTCTTCCTGACTCCAGGCCTGGCACTCTATCCACTGTGCCATCTGGCTGCCTAAGTAATTACACAGGAGAATTTTAAAGGATGTCATTAGAGAAATATATAATGTGAAAGAAAAAAAAGATGAGCCAGTCATATAATAAGGTGGATATCCTGTGTAGACCTATGGTAGTTACATGTCCAGAGAAGCTAAGGAGGATCCCTGGTATATTGAGTGGATCCCCAAAGCTGAATTAGTGGGAGAACATGGACAAAAGTTGTGAAGAACTGTCAGGGTGAGAGATAGTGAAAAGTTGCAGATGATGGGCAGATATGGATGGGTTGTGTAAGCCAGCAACAAGCATCTATAAATGAAGAGGAAGAGGAAGTAAGGCAGACTGGACCAGGAGGACAAAGAAGTGACCCAAGAGTAGATTTCCTTATGACTGCTTGGGAACTCCACCTTGGCATGAATAAAAGATAGGCTGTGCTCTGCTCCAACTTCCTCAGTCTTTAGAATGTCCCACTACCTGAGGTTAAAAGTTACATTTCTACTTATGTTACCAGCTGCCACTCAAAGGGAAAGCAAGTCAATTTAGCTGAAACACCGTGGCACCCCAAAGAAGACATGGAAGGTGGCATGTCCCAGGAAAGTCAAACCACCACCACCACCTTGCCTACCAGCTCCCCTCAGACCCTAATGGAGATAGCCCAGGCCCCTGAGTCTCCTCACCTCACACCCTTGTTTCCAGCTGGCCCCTAGCCATCACTGAAGCAGTCATTTAGAGAAGGCTCCCATCTTCCTCCATCACCAATACCAACTGCTGACCAACAGCCACCAGCAGGCACATGCCAAGGAGTGACCATGCTCCCCAACCACCAGTCCTGCTTCCAACCCAGGCTCTGCAGCCACCATCTGGGGAAACAGCCCTTATGGAGACCGGATCTGGCAAGTGCTTCTGCAGGGGCTGCAGCCCAGGCCTCCTCAGCAGCCACAGCCCCTGCAAATCTGGAGAAGGAAGTTATTGCTACCAAAGTCCTCATCTTGTCAAATGGCTTGACATCTGAAACGGATATGGTTTTTATTTGTGGAAATGATGCTGAAGACACAAAGCCACCTGTTTTGTCACTATACCCTAAGGACCACAAGACCTTTTCCTCAGTTGTTGCAAGTTTCCAAGTTCCTGCAGCTGAGCCTCCGATATATATGAACAATGATAACTAACATTTATATATGCCATCGAGGTGGCACAGTAGACAGAGTGCTTGGCCTGGGGTCAGGAGGACTCATGTTCCTGAGTTCAAATCTGGCCTCAGATGTGTAACCCTGGGCAAGTCACTTAGCTCTGTTTACCTCAGTTTCCTCATCTGTCAAATGATCTGGAGAAGGAAATGGCAAACCCCTCCAGTGTCTTTGCCAAGAAGATCCCCAAAGGAGTCACAAAGAAGTCAGACATGACTGAACAACCACAACAACAGCATGTATACAGTGCTTACTATGTTTCAGGCACCGTGTTAAGTATTTTATAATTATTCTCATTTTATCCTCATGACCAGCCTGGGAGGTAGGTGCTATTTTTAGCCCTATTTTATAGATGGGGAAACAGAGGTTAAGTGACTTGACCAGGGTCACAAAAATCTGAGGTCAGATTTGAACTCAGGAAAATGAATCTTTCTGGCTCCAGGCCCAGCACAGTATCCACTGCACCACCCAGCTGTCCCCTAACAGAGGTCAGATGTGGAGTATTACGAGCCTCAGGATAGAAGAGTTGGACTGTGGAACATTTGGAGAGGAGTAGCACCCCAGGAGCATGGAAAGGTAGGTTTGATAGTAAAGAGCTTTAAATGATAAGTAGATCTTTCCCTAGAGGCAATAGGGAGCCACCAGAGTTAATTGTCTTGCTGGAAGCAATATTCCCATCAGTGAGATTGTAGATGCAGTGCAGCATTCCTACATCCTAACCCATCACCTTGGACATTTTTTCGGAGGGAGGGGGAGTCTAGATTGGTGATTTAATTGGTGTGGGGAGTTTCTGGTGAGGAAATTCCCACCACCAGACAGATCAACAACTTTTTTTGCACCTTGGATGTACTGAAAAGTTAAATGACCTGTCCAGGGTCACAGAGCCAGAAGGTATCAGATCAGGAAATGAACTCAGGTCTTCTGGAAGATCTGAGTTCAAATCCAGCCTCAGATGCTTACTAGTTATATGACCTTGGGCAAATCAATTGATTTGCCTCAGTTTCCTCACCAGTAAAATGAGGACAATAACATCACTTACCTTGAAAGGTTTCTGTGAGGCCAAATAAGGTAATATATATATAAAGTGCCTAGTGTAGTTCCTGGTACATAGTAGGTGCTTTATAAATGCTAGCTGTTAGTATTACTGTGACTGTTCAGGTTGACTCTCTACCTACCATCTTGGCTCACATAGTAGGTGCTTAATCAGTACTGGGATGGAAGAGCCTGGCGTCATGCCAATCAGCTCAGCACAGTAGGTAGAGGGAGTCTAACTCACTAAGCACGCCAGGAATAATGTTTGCTCATGCTATGAAGCCAGCTCTGAGGGGTGGGACTGGAGAGGTGGGGAAGCAGGGAGGGGAGGAGTGTTTGTTTTGGAGGGTTTTGCTGCACCACTTTCAGGATGTGATCTTGCGATTCCTCCATCTTCCCGGCCTGGGCCCAATCCCTCTGCACGGCAGGGGCCCGTGCCAGCACGGCCTGGGGGTCATAGTGAAAGGCCTTAGGAAAGCAGTCCTGTATTCCGGCAAACATGGGCATGGGACACTCACTCCCTCTGAGGTGCTGTATTACATGCTGTGGGAATGCAACCACCATCTCTACTACTACTAGTAATAATAACCAGCATCTAGATGTTCCTTTAAGTCTAACAAATCACTTTTCGTGTGTTATTTCATTTGATCCTCATAACAATCCTGGTGAGGTTTGTACTATTATTCCCATCTGGGGTTTTCTTGGCAAAGACACTGGTTTGCCATTTCCTTCTCCAGCTCCTTTTTACATATGTGAAAATCAAGGTAAATAGGGTAAAGTGACTTGCCCAGGGTCACATAGCTAGTAAGTGTCCGAGGCTGGATTTGAACTCAGGAAGATGAGTCTTCCTGAGTCCAGGCCCAGCACTCTATCTACTGTGCCGTCTATAGTGTAAAAACTCACGTGGATATCCCCGGGCAGAAACCACTACAACCAAACAAGATTCTGTGACCAGTTGTAAAATGTTTTCCTTGAGAGGCAGCCAGGTAAACAAAGTAGATAAAGCACTGGCCCTGGAATTAGGAGGACCTGAGTTCAAATCCAGCCTCAGACACTTAACCATTACTAGCTGTGTGATCCTGGGCAAGTCACTTAACCCCAACAAAACAAAACAAAAACAATGAAATGCTTTCCTTAGTGACAGAGGAATAGATGAAGCAATGGAAAGAATAGTCTTATGCATCAAACCTTCCACAATGCCTTTTCAGAGGATAGGGAATAGGGAGCTGTGCTTAGAGTCTAGAAGACTTTGGTATAAATCCTGTCTTAGAGACAGACCAGATAGTTGTAAGTGGACCTTATGTAGCCAAATCATACAACATCTTGTGGGCTCAGTTTTCTCATCTATAAAATGGAGATAATGATGCCTATTGCAGTTGTGAGGATCAGTGGAATGATTTGGGAAAGCCATTTGCAAACCTGAAGGAGCTGTGGCAATTCCAATTATTATTAGCAGGGAGAGGCCTCAGTCTTTTGAGGTGAGCTCCCAGACCACAGCTGATCTGTGATTTCTTCCAGGAACTGAAATAATACATTTTCAGTTCTGGAAAAAATCCAAGTCATCCTCCCAACGAAAACTTAGAAGTAAATCTCTCAGGCTTGAACACATTCCAGGTTTGGTTTTACCAGTGATCAACACTTTGGAACACAAATACGACATCTGGAATTATGCCTCATGGCCTGAATCACTCACTGCTGTTGGTTTTGAGGCGTGTGTGTGTATGTGTGTGTGTGTGTGTGTGTGTGTGTGTGTGTGTGTGTGTGTGTGTGTTTAAACCAAGTAAATGAGACTTCCTAAGGCAAAAGGGTCCAGTGGACTATAGGAGACAGAAATTAGGATGGACAGGCCAATCATCACTGTGCCACCAGTCAGAAACCTCTTGTTAGACAGAAATACTGGTCTTATGGAAGTAAATCAATGTAGTTTACCATGGATTGCTGGGCCAGGAGTCAGAAAGTGCTGGCTTCAAATCTTCCCTCTGACAAGTGATTCTGGAACAGTCATTTAACCCCTCTGAGCTGCAATCTTGTTATTTTTAAAATGAAGGTGTTGGACTCTATGACCCCAAATGTCCCTTCCAATCCTAAATTTAAGACTCATGATCCTAAATCACTTAATCTCTAGGCACCTCAGAAAGTTCCCTAATACCAGGGTTATGCTGGAGTCAACTCCAATCAGTGCATGAGATCTGACTGTTAAATTTTCCGTGTGAGCATATGTACCTTGGAAACTGGTAAATGCAACATAGCAGGGTCTCATTTATTATTCTGTGGATTGTCCAGACCAGGAGCAGGAAACCTGTGGCCTTAAGGCCACATGTGGTCTTCTAAATCCTTAAGTGCAGCCTTTTAACTGAATCCAAAATTTACAAAATTCCGATTCAGTCAAAAGGTTGCACTTAAGGATTCAGAAGGCTAAAGGTTCCCCACCCCTGCTCTAGACTTAAAGTGATGGAGACAATATTAATAAGGCAGATTAAACAAAAGTGTATCCTGTGCACATTTTTTTCCAGTTCATTGTTTAACATTTACCATTCAACCATTACCTTGGACTTAGCTACTAAGTCATATCTGAGTTGCTCAGGTATCTGGGGAAGGATTTTCTACACAGATCCTTTGAATGTTCTCATAGAAATAAAAAGAAAATTTCCTCATCTGTTGAAAATATTTCTCGTGTATATGGGACTTTCCTTACAAGAGCTCAGACCATAATGATATCTTAAGAAACCTTTCCCAAAGGCCTTTGTAGCAGATAAGAGCAGGTAATGGCATCTCCATTTAACAGGTAACAATGATGATGATAGTATATGTGTGCGTATATATATAGTGCTTTAAAGTTTGTAAAGCATCGTGTTCTCTCATTTGATCCCTATAACCATTCTATGGGGTGGGTGCTATTATCATCTCCATTTTACAGATGGAGAAACTGAGGCTGTAAGAATTTAAGTCACTTACCCAGGGTCACATAGCGAATAAGTATCTGAGGGAAGGCTTGAACTTGGATTTAAGCTCTGTATTCTATTCACTGAAGCATTCTAGATGGAAAAGGGGAGATCCTAACAGACAATATTGGTAACACTAGTCAGGGGGCCAGTTTAACCAAGTTTCCAATCTTCCTTTTGCCCTGAGTGCAGAGTCTTTCCACCTATACCTCTGGGGCATCTTCTGCCATTTTGTTAAGCTGAAATGATCCATACAGCAGCCTCCAGCCCTTTTTCTTTCTTATAACTATTAAAACATTGTCTTTTCTGGCTCTGACCACTTTTTTCCCCTCTCTGCCCTACTTTCTTGCAATTCTCCCTATAAGACCCTTGGAAGGGCTGTGCAGCCCAGCTCTGCTTTCAATTACAATACAATACCCTGGGAGGGAGTTTCTGAATCTGAGTCTTTGGGTTTGCAATTGGCCATGGCAACATCAGCCACAAAGATGGGAACTCTTCTCAGAATAAATGCAGACTCCATTTACTGTGACTTGGAAAGAAAGGGTCAGATCGCTGTCTCTGCAATTCTTGGGGTGGGGGGAGCCTTCCCCTCAAAGGAAAGGGAGAGCAGTGCTGTCCAGACTGATTCCTCCATCCTCCATGCTCTTCCTACAGCTTCTCAGAAGTGAGACTCCTGCTTCTCCTCTGCTCCAAGACCCAGAGAGGCCCCAAGACGATTCCTTGGCTCTCAGAGCTAGGAGTAGACCCAAGAGAAGCTAGAGTCAAGAGGCAATTTCTTTCATTTAGTATAAGGTTGGTGAAAAACAAGGACCCTGAAAGTGCTAGAGAATTAAACTGTGCCTGTCTTAGGAAGAAAGGAAAACTGGAGAGCAGCTAAGGCACGGGAGAAGAGATACAATAAAAGGTCATCTTAAAGTGGAATAAAACAGACCTGGCCTAGGAATCAGGAATTCTGGGTTCCAGTGCTCCATCTGTCACTCTCTGGATAGCCTTTGGAAAAGCACTGGACTTCTGTGACACTCAGTTTCTTCTTCTATAAGATGGACTTTTAAAAATTCAGTGATCTCTAGGCTCTTTTCTAGCTGCAGTGTGCTAAAATCTGAAAGCAAAGGGAAATGTTTGTGCCTGAGGAAGCCAAAGGGAATATGGAGGAGGGCAGTGCAGTGGAAAGAATACCGGCTCTAGAATCAGACTATATGCAAACCTATCTATCTACCTATCTATCTATCTATCTGTCTGTCTGTCTGTCTATCCATCCATCCATCCATCCATCCATCTATATCTACCTATATGTACATACACACATACATACACATGCGCGCACGCGTGTGTGTGTAGAGACAGATAGATAACAGCTCTTTTCATAGGAACAAAAAAAAAGAACCTATAGGAACAAGAACTAGAACCTAAGGGGGTGCCCACCTATTGGGGTACAAATGAACAAATGACAGTATAGGAATATAATGAGATGTTATTGTGCCATAAGAAATGACAAAACGGACAGTTTCCAAGGAAACTTGGAAGATGGCTATGAATTGATACAGGGAAGTGAACAGAGCCTAGAGATAAGTTTACACAATTACAACAACATTATAAAGAAAAAGAACTGCACGGTTTTAGAACTTTGACCAATGCAATGACAAACTCTGTTTCCAGAGAATTCAAAATGAAGCATGCTACCTGTTTCCTGTCAGAGAGGTTAGGAATTTGAAATGCAGAATAAGACGTATAATTCTGGACATGGCCAACATGGGAACTGGCTTCACTTCACTATGCTATGAGGGTTTTGTTGTTGTTGAATGGGGAGAGGGGGAGGGAGAAGTAGAGAATGAAAACAAATGCTTGTTAGCTGGAAAAATAATAAAATTAAATGTTTTTTAAAGTTAGGGGGATGAACTAGATGGTTGCTGAGTTTCCTTTCAGTTCATATCAAATGAAATGACTGTCTAGGTAGCACAGTGAATAGAGCACTGGCCCTGGAGTCAGGAGGATCTGAATTCAAATTTGGCCTCAGACACAACACTAGCTGTGTGACTTTGGGCAAGTCACTTAAACCCAATTGCCCTGCCTTCCACCCTTCTAAAAGCAAAAAACAAAAACAAACAAACAAGAGAAGGAAATTAGTAGAGGGAACATTAAACCCAAAGGAATGGGGGAATTTTAGGCAGGTGACAACTGACTGGGGAGAGCTAGGTATTATGGAAAGAACAGTTCCAATCCTCCTGACATTTACCCCTTGCATCTTGGGTAAGTCCCTGATTTACCCAGAGCCTCAGTTTTTTCCTTGTAAAATGAGGGGATTGAACAAGACGGTCTATAAGGCCTCTTCCAGCTCTAGAACTAAGCCATCTGACCTTCCAATTGCTGAATTTGACAAAAGTATATTTAGAAACAAGTTCATATGCAGAAGATTCAGAAATACATAATTTTAACTTTTTTTACCTTTGAGTCAAAATTCAGATTTTTATTTGGACTTGTAATAAATGTGTAAACACAATTCAGATTTTTATTTGGACTTGTAATAAATGTGTAAACACATATTTACAAAAGGATAATATGATAGAAAATATGTGCACAGTCAAACAATTATGAACTTCTTATGGTAGCACATCATTTCTATTTTCCTTAATTGAACACAAAAAAAAATCACATTTGTACAACCCCTCAAGAATGTGTGGTATGTTGTGCTCCTCTCTATAATGAAATTCCTTTTTAATAAACACAAAGCATAGTCATGCAAATCGTCATGATTTCCACACATACAATCAAAATTCCTTTAGGGAAACATCTTGATCCAATCATACTAAACTAAAAAAAAAAAAATCAAATATGATACATTGTTTCTGTATGTTTATGTGCATTTCCCCTCAATGTGAGTGATTTAATCTTCATCATTCATAACAAACAAATCATATTTCTTGTTACATGATGTTAGTTCTGTCTTTGAGGTATTTCATAGATTCCATATGTTTTGTCAGTCAGTATATATTTATTAAACACTTACTATGACTATATTTCAGGCACTGTACTAAGCATTGTGGATACAAATAAAAAGCAAAAACAGACCCTGCCCTCAGGGAGTTTACATTCAAATGGGAGAGACAACATATAAAAAGCTTGGTATTTTCAAAAATATAAGCAAAGTAGAGAAGGGGGTGGGTGTGGGGAGAGAGAAACCTACTGCAGAAGGTGGGACTGGGACTAAGTCTTTTAGGAAGTCAGGGAAACTAAAAGATGGAGGTAAGGAAGGTTCGTCTTCTGAGTATGGGGGACAGCCAATCCAAAGGCATGCAGATGACCAATGGAATTTCCAATGGGAGAAACAGCAAGTTGGCTGGTATAACCAGATAACAAAATGTGGGGAGAAGAGTAAAGTGTAAGAAGACAAATGTTGTAAAGGGGCCAGGTTATAAAGAATTTTAAATGCCAAACATTTAAGGAGGAGCTGTAATAAGGAAGTACTGAGTGGTGCACTGAAATGGTCAGACCCACATTTTAAGGAAATTGGCTATTGAGCAGAGGATAGACTGAAATGGGGGGAAGTTTGAAGGAGGAAGACTATTTGGGAGGCCATTGCTATATCCCAGGTGAGGGGTTATGAAGGTCTAAATGAGGGTGGTGGCCACTTCAGTGAGAGATATTGTAAAGGTAGAAATGATTTGGCAATGGATAATATATGTGTGGGCAGCCAGGTGGCACAGTGGATAGATCCCTGAGCTGGGAATAAAAAAGATCATCCTCAAGAGTTCAAACCCACGCTTAGGCGCTTACTAGTGTTAGACATGACTGAACAACAACAAAAAACTTTAACAAAATAAATTAAAATACAGTAGAACCTAGATCATGTTAATTTGTGGTTTCTAAGTCCATATGCTGCTTCAGGGATCTTTATGTACAGGTTAGTGGCCCAGTTTTTGTTTGATTTCGATGCCAATGATCTAGTCTAACCGTATCACCTTCAGATGAGGAAATCAAAGAGAAATTTAAGTTACTACTTCCTGCTCCCCTCATTTTCTGGACTTCTCCTCCTCAGTCACTTTCCCACCCTTGGACAAACCTTCACCTTGAGGCTGCTTCTCTTGGTTAGTGATCTCCTGATCAATGGGCAACTAGGTGGCCTAATGGATAGCATACCAGGCCTGGAATAAGGAAGACTCATCTTCCTTAATCCAAATCTGGCTTCAGACACTAGCTGTGTGACCCTGAGAAAGTCACTTAACCCTGTTTGCCTCCAATTCCTCATCTGTAAAATGAGCTAGAGAAAGAAATGGCAAATCACTCCAGAATCTTTGCCAAGAAAACCCCAATGAGCTCATGAAGAGTCAAACACAACTGAATAACAAAAACAACAAAGTGTGTGTGGAGTGAGAGTAAGGTGCTGAACAGGAGGCCAACGTAGTGAGCCTGAGTGACTGGGAGGATGATGGTACCTTCAACAGGAAGAGGGAAACTAGGAAGAGAGGAGGATTTGGAGAGGGGGGGGGAATGGAAAGATGCTAAGCTGGGGATCCAATTCTGCCAGAACAAGAATCTTATGGAATTTTGTGCCTTACACAGACATTTTGAAAGTATGCCTCTTTTTCCACTTGGATTATCAGATTGTTCATTACCTTAAATCCTCTATAACCTATTTATACACTTCTCTACTCCATAGCATTTGCTGTCACCAGAACAGGAATTTTTTCTAGCCATAACACTAGTAAAATAATGCCCCAAATGAGGCTTTGTATAATATTAATCCTTCAGTTTTCTGGATTTTTTCTCAAGCAATGTTTATCTCAAGTAGCAGCCTCAGAAACCATACCTGGTAGTCATCTTTCATCAGTGGAATAACACCGAGAAAAATTAATGTAGCCATAAAGAGAGAGCACAGAGGATTAGCAATAAACCATCCAAACTGCTTTCTGAGAATTGTGGATGCAATCATGCTAACACTGCCAAGCCTGTCTGTCAAAAAATGTAGACACACTTCTCACAGTAGCATTGTTTCTCCTTCTTTCTCCTCCCAGGCTAGTTCCTGACCTTTTGGACTTAAAAATCATGTGCCTCTACTGTGGTCTCATTAGGGAACTTCCCTCAGGGATCTCCTCATCCTGAATTATCCTACCACCTGTGAGGCCTGCTCAACATAGGCTCACTCTACCTTTCCCACTGGTGACTTCCTTCTGCAGCCTACACTTTGTGAAGAAGCCTAGGTTAACCTGCCTTCACTCCCTTGCCAGCTTTGTTTCTGACTTTCAAAATTTCAAAATCAAATCATGCCCAATTCTTTCATCCCCTTTTCCTCCTTTTCAGCTCCCTTTTGTGTGACTTCCTCCATTAGAATGTAAGCTCTTTGAGGGCAGGGAATTTTATATATATATATACACACACACACACACACACATTTTGTTTGAATTTGTATCCCTAGAATTTAATACATGTCTGGCACATAGTATGATACCCTTAATAAAGGCTTGTTTCCTTCATTCAGGTCCATAAGAGGACCTCTGGTTGGACCCATGGTCACTGTGAGAATGGCTATTGCCATGGCTGTGTCTATGATGTGAATGGCTGATCATGTGAGTGAGTGGCAGTCTCCTTTAGATGGTCCATGGACATGGACATGAGTATGAATAAAGGTACAAGTACTGAAAAGGCTCGCTAGAAAGCCCTCCAACTGAATGTGGGCTTTAGAGTCAGAAGATTTGGGTTCAAAACACCATCTCTGACACTTACTGCTTGGGTGACTTTGGACAAATCACTTACAATAGAGGGATGGATGGAAGGATGGCTAGAATGACAGACAGAATGATAAATGACGAAAGAGAGAAAGAAGGAAAATGAAAAGAGAAAAAAAGAAAGAAAGGAGAAACAGAGGAAGGGAGGAAGAAAGAAAAAGAAAAGAATGGAAGAAAGAAAAAAGAAAGAAAGAAAGGAAGGAAGGGAGAAATAGAGAGAGAGAAACAGAGAGAGACAGAGAGAGAGAGAGACAGAGACAGAGACCAAGACAGAGAGACAAAGAGAGAGAGACAGAGAGAAAGAAAGAACATTTATCAGTGATTACTATGTGCCAGACACTGTGCTAAGCATTAGGGGTATAAATACAAATGGAACTCTGGCTTCAAAACCCTGAGGCATTTTGTGAGCTGCTGCTTTGGTGAGATTCCCATCTTCCCTTCCCCCCAGATAAGAGGTTCTAGACTAGATGTCTCTAGTAAGCCAAGTTGAAAACCAGAGAATGTTGAGAAGCCAGCTGTATGCCTACAGTTTTCAGTTTCCTTTGTTTTGGTCTTTTTGGAGGGGGAAGGCAGGGCAATTGGGGTTAAGTGACTTGCCCAAGGTCACACAGATAATTTTTGTGTTAAGAGTCTGAAGTCATATTTGAACTCAGGTCCTCCTGACTCCAGGGCTGGTGCTCTATTCACTGTGCCACCTAGCTGCCCCATGCCTTCAGTTTTCAAAAATCTTTTCTATTTCTGAAATCATTTCCCAAGTCAGTCTGGAACAGCATGCATCCTCTTCTAAAGTATAAAGGAAGATCATCTCTCCTCAACAAAGCTCTCTGGTCAGCTCCTGTCCTCACCTGCAATCTCGCCTAAGTCCCAATTTGGCAAGGACTTTGGAATCCGTTTTGTACAAGCAAACAAGATAGGCCCTCTCTTCAGGGAGTCTACATTCTAATGAGGGAAGATGACCCTTCTAGGGGAGGTGGGGGGGGGGAAGGAAGGTACCTGAGCAGAAGCAAGGCTCCTGGTGATGAGACAGAGAGAAGTCTAGGGAGTGAGCCTGGAATTAAGTGAGCATGACTAGGGGCCCTCAAGAAATGGTGGTCCAGGTGGGGACTCACCCTCACCAATCAGGACAGTTTTGTTCAGTTGTTTCAGTTGTGTCCGACTTCATGACTCCATTTGGGGTTTTCTTGGCAAAGATATTGGAGTGGTTTGCCATTTCCTTTTCCAGCTCATTTGACAAATGAGGAAACTTAGGCAAACAGAATTCAGAGACTTTCTCAGGGTCACACAGTCAATAAGTATCAGGCCAGATCTGAACTCAGGAAGATGAGTCTTCCTGACTTTAGGCCTGGCACTCTATCCATTGGTCTGCCTAGCTGCCCATCAATCAGGAGAGGTAGCCCCAAGGCAGAGGTTTCTCTAGGGTGGGAAAGTGACTGAGGAGGCAGTGAAGTCCAGAAAATGAGGGGAGCAGGAAGAAGTGATTTAACTTCCTTTCTGATCTCTTTACTTCCTCATCTGAAGGTGATATGGGTTAGACAAGATCCATGGCACCAAATTCAAACAGAAACTGGGCCACTAAACTGTACATAAAGATCCCTGCAGCATCGTATGGATCTAGGTTCTACTGTGTTTTATTTTGTTTAAGTTTTTTGCTATCCAGTCATGTCTAACTCTTCATGACCCCATGGACCATATTATCCATGCAGTTTTCTTGGCAAAGATACTGGAGTGGTTTGCCATTTACTTCTCCGGTGGATTAAGTTGCAAACAGAGGTTAAGTGACTCACCCAGGGTCACACAGCTACTAAGTGTCAAAGGTCATATTTGAACTTAGATCTTCTTGATTCCAGGACCAATGGTCTATCCACTGAGCCACCTAACTGCCTCCTTGTTATTAATTACATTTTAATCTGGTTTCGGCCCCCTACAGAGTATTAGGTGGCAATGGGGCAGGAAGGAGGCCTGTTTGACTCTTGATAAGATAACCGTTAAGGCTCTTCTATAAGACTTGTGCTGCACCCTCATTATGGCCCTCGCTAATAATATTCCTCAAGTTCCAGAGGCCCCAGTGAGGGCCTTCCTAAATTTAGCCTGGCCTCATAACACATGTGGAACTTCTAGGCTTCCTTTCCATAGACATAAACATTTTAAATGGCCAAATTAACACTGCTCACATTCTATAATGAAACCCAACTTCTCTAGCCCAGACTTTTAATGCACCCTTTCAATCAACTGTACATTCTTCCCATTGAGCTCCTGCAACCTGAGCTGGGGAGTTTATGGCAGGCAGGGCTGCTAACACAACCACTACTGTGAAAGCCCAGGCCTCCCTCAGACTAAACACTATTGAGTCTTTATAAAAATATTAGGAAATGTAATAAATCGTAGTCTTGCTGTAGAACATGGCACTGACATGTTTCTGACTTCTGGGATTTGGCATGATGGGCAGAGAAACTGCAAGACACATCAAGTCAGACTGTCCACTTGCCTGAGTCTGCAGCTTGGCTCAGGGGACAAGGGACCCCCAGGAGGCCCAGGATACACAGGCCTGGGCCCCTACCCCCTAATGCTTACACTACTGCACATACCCAGCAACTCTATGAGCAGCACTGTGTGCACAATTTATGGCAAACCAGTGACAAGGAAAATTGTTTTTCTAGGAGTGTGTGAATTACTCAGGTCATATATATTCGAGGCAGCTTGAGGGAACTGGTCAGTGCTGGGAAAACCAGTTAGGAATCAGAGGACTTACGTTCAAATCCTGACTGCAATTTACTACCTGTACAACCTTGAACAAATGGCTTTCTCTGGACATTCTCTGGATCTCACTTTCCTCACTTGTGCAATGAAGGGATTGAAGCAGATGAGCTCCAAGGGCCCATCCAACCCAAAATCTTATTATAATGATCCTATGAGCTTATCCGTGGCAACAGGCAGGGGACAGCCTGAATGGCGGAAACTTTAGAAGTCGCTTGTGATTTCAAACTTTAGCCCTTATGGAGTGGGGGAAAAAGGAATGTTCTGGGCTTCCCATCTTTTCCCTGTCTCTATCACTGTGAATTGAAAGTCAAAGAAACTTCCTTCCAAGTGGCCTGGGGGCAAAGAAGATGGAGGGAGGGAGGATGGAGGAAGGGAGGAAGGAAGGAAGGAAGGAAGGAAGGAAGGAAGGAAGGAAGGAAGGAAGGGAGGGAGGAAGGAAGGGAGGGAGGAAGGAAGGGAGGGAGGAAGGAAGGGAGGGAGGAAGGAAGGGAGGGAGGAAGGGAGGTACTGAGGTCAGTAGAGTAGATAACCAGCCCCTGATTGATACAGAGTAAGTTCCTTTTGGAAGACCTGTGAGATGTGAAGACCCCACAAAAGAGAAGAAATATTAACAGCCTTAAGCTTGAAGCTTCTTCTTTCTGGATATTTTCTGTTCTATCATTTCTATTAAACTTGGCTTTGTTTACCTAAAAGGGCATTATCATTCACTAGTCTAATCCTGCCATCTTACAGATGAGGACACTAAAGCCTCAGAGAACACTTAAGTGACTTGTCCAAGGTCACTCAGGCAGTGAGGAACAGAGTTGGATGTTAAACCTAGGCCCTACAACTCTAAATCCATTATTCTTTCTGCTGTCTCTTTATCCAGGTTAGATGTACCTCAGGGAAAGACAATCTCTTATCACTAAAACCTTAGTGGGAATTAATTGGTCAGTCAGTAAGGATTTAAGTACCTACCTACTATGAGCCAAGCAGTGTTCTAGGTGTTGGGACTCCAGAAAAAAATGAACCAATCCTTCTCCTCAAGGAGCTTACATGCTATCAGGGGAGACATGCATATACAAAGGTACAGATAAAGTAAATGCAAGATAATTTTTGGGGGGGAGAAGGGGAGACACTACCAGCTGGGGGGATACAGAGAGACCTCACATAGAAGACAATGCTTGAGCTAAGCTTTGAAGAAAACTAGCCATCTGAGCTTATGGTCTTGTTCAGTCATGACCCCATTTGGGGTTTTCTTGGCAAAGATACTACAGTAGTTTACCATTTTCTTCTCTAGTATATTTTACAAAGAAAAACTGAGGCAGAATTAAATAACTTGTCCAAGGTCACACAGCTAGTAAGTGCCAGAGGCTGGATTTGAACTCAGGAAGAGGAGTCTTGATTCCAAGCCCACTGCTCTATCCACTGCACTGCCTAGCTGTCCCTGGTCTCAATGGCACAGTAAATAAAGTCTTAGGATACTTGTGATATGAAAATAAATGGGTGATGTGAAGAGACAAGGTCAGTTTGGCTGGATTGCAGAGCGGAGTGGAGGAGGTATAATGTCTGATGAAGCTGGACAATAGGTTGAGGCTAGTTTGTGTAGGGCCTTACAAACAGAGAAATTTGTATTATCCTATAAGCAAAATAAAGTAAATTGTCTACAATTTGCTGACTCTGATTGTCAAAGAATCATGTGATCAGATGTGTGCTAAGGAAAATAACTGGCAGGAGTATGTAGGATGGCTTGGAATGAGGCTGAAAGACTAAAAAGGGGTCTGCTGCACTAGGAGAGGGGAGAGATAAAGAGAGCCTGAACTAAGATGGAAAGAACATCCATTTAAACCTGGTCTAGATCTTACAAGTGACTTGGGCTAACCCTTGCCTCAGTCATCTCTAAAATGGGGATAATAATAGTATCTGACTTCCAGGAACAAGTGAGATGGCAGAAAAGTGATTTGCAAATCTTAACACATTCAAGAAATGTTAGCTTTTATTATTTTGTTGTCATTCAGTCATTTCAGTTGTGTCCCACTCTTTGTGATCCCATTTGGGGTCTTCTTGACAAAGATACTGGAATGATTGGTCATTTCCTTCTCCAGCTCATTTTACAGATGAGGAAACTGAGGCAAACAGGGTGAAGTGACTTGCCCAGGGTCACACAGCTAGGAAGAGTCTGAGGCCAGATTTGAACTCAGGAAAGTGAGTCTTCCTGACTCCAGGCCTGGCACTCTATCCACTGGGCAACCTTTATTATTATTATACAAAACAGTTCTGGAGAACTCAGTGAATTGCCTAAGGTTAAGGCTGTCATCTCTGAGAATACACTGAGGGAATTCAGATGATGTTATTTATCACCCACTACAGGATGGATATAACCTCTGCATCCAGGCTTGATGGCACAACTGAAAGCTCAGTAGCAGGTCAGGAATCCCCAGGTACCCATTTCCAACCAGTCTCTTTCTTTGTCACCACCCCTCTTCCACCCTTCCCACCCCGCCTCCCACCTCCCTCCCAACCCCCATCACAACATCCCTCAACTCAAAGTCCAAAGCCCTGGGTTTGATTCCCAGCTTTGCCACCAACAAGGTGTGTGGTCATGAGGAAGCCACTTCATTTTTTCAGTTTCCTCCACTGCAAAATGAGGCAAGAAAGGGGGTGAACAAGATGTTTTTTAAAGGTCCCTTCTAGCCCCAATATTCTGTAATTCTGCCAGGAAAGAACGCAAGCACTGCAATGTAGTGCCACCCTCTCTGCCCCACCCCTTCCCATCCACACTGGCTCCTCACATGTGGGACTGTCTTTTAGCTATGGTTGTTTCCATCACTTGCAGGCCCTAAAACGAATTACTTCAGACTGAATCGAATTTTAAAACCGCCTTTTCAACACTGAAGACGATCACCCAAACTACTACTTACTCCATCTTCCTTTTTATTTTTTTTTATGGGTTGGAGCTTGCACTAAAAGCGAATTTTGTTTCTTTTTAATTGAATACATCTGGAAACCAGTGGGGGATCCCCTTTCAAAGCTCTTCAGAAATAAACTTCCTTAAACCCCATAATTAATAAAGGAATTCACAAAGAGCTTTTACCCGTTGACTTTTATATGGTGTCTTTGTTCTCGCAGACATTCTTACTAAAGAACATGATTGAATTATTATTTGTGTCTAATTGTTTCCTTCTAATGGGGATAAATGATTTTTCAACACCAGTCCCTATTGAATGAAGAAAATAAAATAGGGCAGAAAATAATTGGGCCTCTTTCATTTAGACCTGGGAGGAGGACATGCTTGACCAGAGATACCATGGCCAAGGGGACCAAGCCTTTTGTTCAAAGAACTTTGGGTTCTGTCTGCTTCATCATAGATGAGGCATTGCTTTTTCTCCCTTCTTGGGAATCATTCTATCTGGCATTTAACATCTTAAAACGGCACAGAGACTTTTGGGACATCCTGCATAGTCCTTACAAGTTTATAAAATGCTTTACATACATCATCCATGTAATCCTTGCAATGACCCTGAGTCTATTATTATCTTCATTTTGCAGAGAAGGAAGTTGAGGCTCAGACACATTAATAACTTGACCACCGCCACATAGTAGTAAATTACTGAAGGTGGTTGAATTTTGGTCTTCTTGACTCCAATTCCTGTTCTATCCATTACCATGAGTCATCTTTGCAATAACAGAGAAACAAAAAACTGGACAGTTTCTTTGTACTGGAGTAATGTTTTTATGTCTAGTGCCTGACCTCCAACTTCCCATTTAAAGAACATGTTCGCAAATGTTGTCCAAACTCTTTGGAAAAGAGTTACAAGACCCAAACTCAGAAGGGTTTGAAGAAGGCTGGCCACCACTTAAAGGGTACAGAGATGGAACCAATGACATGCTCCTCAAAGAACTGTATGACCGTCTGCCTCAGGAGCCGCTGCTTTCTATAGGTATGTGTCCCTGGGATCTAAGGAGCTCAAATCTTCCTGTGCTAGAATCTTCTCTCAACTGCACCCTTGCAATGAGGCAATGCTGTCACTCCTCCCTAACTGGTGTGCTAGCTATCCCATTCCCCCATATGGGTTGTTTAAAGTCTTCTTTTCTTATTCTCTGATACTATCCATTGTCTTCTTCGCTGAGGAACTAGAAATTTATTTTCCTGAGAAAACAAAGAGATGGCACTGTGGATAGAGTGGACAGAGCGCTGGAAGACTCGTCTTCCTAAACCCAAATCTGGCCTCAGACACCTATGAGCTGTGTGACCCTGGGCAAGTCATTTAACCCTGTTTGCCTCAGTTTCCTCATCTGCAAAATGAACTGGAGAAAGAAATGGCACTCGTACCTCAAATGTACACATGACTGATATGTTTGAAATGATTGAACATCTTCCACTATTTCCCACTATCTCCCCCCTTCACTCCAATTTCTGAGAAGAGGAAGGAAACAAGTATTAATTAAATGCCTACTATGTTCCAAGCATGTTTTCAAGAGCTTTGCATATATTATCTCATTTGATCCTTACAACAATCTGGGGAGGTAGTGTGCTATTATTCTCCGTTCTACAGCTGAGGAAACTGAGGCAGTGACTTGTCCATAGCTAACATCTGAGACTACTTGGACTCAGGTCTTCCTGACTCTACCCACTGTACCATCCAGCTGCCTCTTGGCAAAGAGACTTATCTCCTCCCCCAAGGCCAGTCCTTCCCTATGTACTCCTGATCCCATCCCCTCCTGTCTTCTCTAGGAGACTGCCCTCAAAACGATGCCCCCTCTTAAGCTTCAGTCTCTCCCTTCCTATTAATTCCTTTCCAATTACCTATCAACATGTACAAGTCCCTATACTTAAAAAAAAGCACTGAGACTCATGAGACACGGCTATCTTCTTACATGATATTCCATACCTATACTCCATTCACAGCCAAATAATGCCCAGAGGAAGCCAATTATCCTCTCTGCCTCTACTTCTCCTCTCAATAACTAGTACCATCCCTGCTCTACTTCTCTCCCCAAGAGGAAAGAAATGGAAACAAAACAGTCTCCCCTACTTTCTGAGGACCTCCATAGGCCTCATTAAGATGTAAAACTGTCTTGGGATAATTCCTAAAGAAACAGAAATCAATGTGTGTGCTGGGGTGAGGGTGGGAGAGGGAGAACATCACTTCCCTATTTTAAAGGTAACTGCAGCTGGCATGATGTTGGTTAGTCTACATGAAAATGGAAACATGGCCTTGCTGCTGTCTCCCCTGTATCCCTGGATCTCTACAGAAAGGCCCTGGGGCTCCCTGAGACTTTGTGTTTGATGTCTCTCAGCCTTCTTTTCCAGTTTTCCTGGATCTACTCACAAAACATGTGTTATTCTCCAATTGGTTTTGTAAATTATGCATGTTACCTCTCAAAATGGGTGAGTTTAAACAGCTCTGGCTGTTTAACAGAGTTAAATAGCTCTGGCTAGAATGCACAGCCAGAAGTGCTGAAAAGAAAGAGGGGAAAAAAAGAAAGTGATTTCCATATGGAGTGCACCTGGGGAGGCCCAGGGAGAGTTTTAGGGGGGCTGTGACCCCTCCTCCACCTTTGTAAATATTCCTACCAAGTATCTTTTCTTAATGTGTTCCACCTGCTAGCAAAGGGCTCCCTGGCTCTTCACGCTCCTCTTCTGAAATGTCTGTATGTTAAAAAATTTAAGGGGCATTAACCCAATTTACAAAGAAACTGCTCATAGTTAACTATTCATGAGACAAGTTTAAAAACATACTACCATGGAATTTCCAACCCCTCCCTTCCCTGGTATGCTACATAGTACGCTTGACACATATACTCAATAGCAAGTTTATTCATCTTTCATAGTGTATATGAAGGGAGGAAACTTTTCACTAGTTTACACAAAACAGATCAAAATATAAAACTGATACATTCAATAAGGCTCAGATCGTAAAGGTCAAGGGCAAATTTTCTTGCCTACATGTTGTCTCCATTTTATTTTGAGAGAAACTGAGGCTGAAATAGATATTTTCCCCCTCTACTAAGCCACTTAAATGAGAATGCTGGCAATACAAAATGTTTTATACAGTAAAAGGCAAAGGTAATGCAAACATACCAGTGATTGAACTTGTGAAATCAATCTGCAAAATCTCAATGTTGCTTTAGCTTTCTGACTTTGCCAACTCTTAAAGTGAGGTGTGCTATAAAGTCCTGGTTTGTAATAGAACCTAGCAGATGTTTCTCAATGACACATAAAGTTCGTAGAAAATATTCCAGAAGGGTGGCCAGTCCTGCTGGCCTTCTCTCCCAAGACCACAGATGATGACAGAGGTATTTATTGCATTAAAAAACGAACAAGGACAGCCTAGAGGTTGTAGCTTAAGCTCCAAAGAAATAAAGCAAATTTTAAAATAAACAACATATAGAAACTGGTTCAATGATTCAATAAATAGCCTCTCCTGCTTACTTGAAAAGGTTCTTGTATTTCCAATTGACTCACTGGGAGTGAATCTATTAAAAAAAAACAAAACACCATAGTATTTTTGCATTAGGCCCACCTTCCAAACAGACAAGCTAGTCTGACCTGAGAGGAGAGTTGCTTGTACTTTGGAAGAAAAATATTTAATCACCACTAAATTTTGTCTGCACTGAAAAACTCAGATGGAGGAGGAAAGTTGCAGAAATCTTTTGTAACGGGTTTATACAAAGAGACTTTTCTGTTTCATGTAAAATATACTGTGACCAAGCTCCATCTTCCTTTTCAGGGACACAGAGCCTCTCGTAGAAGACACACAAAATAAATATCATTAAAAACTAGCCAAGGGGGATCTTTTTGGCAGATGGTGGGAACCAAATCACTTGGCAAGTTTTCGTGCCTGCCTAGACCCAATACTGATTGCGCCTAAGCGTTGGGTTGGTCTTTCGGCAGTGCTGAACCATTTCTGGATCCAGATTCATCCAGGCATCCCAGAGAGAGATTTTCTCCACTGGTTTAGCTACTGGGGCAAGCAATGGCTGACATCTTGGGACCAGATAGGGGCTGACTGCTGGGCTGCTGGAGCTTCTTTTAAGGGGTGTCACTGTAACAGAGGGGATGGTCGCACTCCTTTCTGGACTTAGGTTTGGAGTCCTGGGCTCTGGGCTGGCCTGAGGGTCAATAAAAGGTTTAGCTTTTTTCACCTTGTGGCACATCAGGCAGAAACAGAGTGACATCACGGTCACTATCAAGAGAAAGGTGGCAACAGCAAGTGGTAAGATGACCATGAGGGGATTGCTGCTCTCTCTGGGCTGGGCTCTGGCTGTCCTCGAGCTCGCTTCCGTGGTGGCCTTTGGCCAGGAAAACTGGGTTACAGAAGTCTCTGCATCTGCTGCCAGATCTCCCCCTTTCCGACTTCCCCAGAGATTTGAACCCAGTCTTCCTGTCTGTGTTGTCCTCTCTGGGCCTCCATTCTGTGCCGTGGGTCCTATGGAAATCATAGACTTTTCCTGGGAGATTGTAGATGTTATCAGACCATCTGATGACCACGGCACCTCTGGTGTAAAATTTTGTACAAACAAGGAATCATGCAGCACAATAGTATATGGAAAGTAGCCAATGGCTGGCTGTACATGGTCTGCCTTGAGTGTGAAGGTGAAGGAATCATTAAGTGTATCCACACCAGTCATATTAGCATGTGTATCAAGCATCAATGTACCTTGATCAATATCCATTTGGGTAAACAGGTCAATTCTTTCTGGTTCGGCATGGCGACTGACTCTTCTTATAAGTCTGCCATGGACAGGTGGCTCTGTGACTTCAAATCTGGGAATGCTCTTTGTCAAAGCAGCAAGTTCAGTAGCATCTAGGTCCTTTCGCCTCAATTGATAAGTCACCCTGTTGGGAATCTTCAGGCCAGATGTGACTTGTAGCAAAGGCTGCACTCGGATGGGAAGGGCCTGGTCTGTCAGGTTGTTCTCAGTTGTAAACAACATGAACTGTAACTTGTCCTGGGAGGCAGTGAGATTTGTCATGTGGTAAGACAGTCTTCCAGAAAATAAATCTTCCTGTTTGAAGTTAGTGACTTGTTCATTTTCCATAAGCAGGTACCCATGCTGGAGGGGCTGGATTAGTTTGTAAGTAATCTCGGTACTTTTCCCATTGGTCACAGCTGACAGATGTACATTAGAGATAGAGACTGAGGTCTGACCTTGGGGAAGAAGCACGTCAGTCAGATTCACAAGGGTCACAGAGATAGGTATAACCTCCAGGTGAAAGAGTTTGTACAGTGGGCGATGCTTACCATCTGTCACGCTAAAGTAAAACACCCCAGACATTGGACTTCCATCTTGTACAAACCACAACTGGCCACTGTCAATGTCAGCCTGTGTAAATTGGTGAATGGGGAAGTCTAGATGGGGAGCTTTTGAGAGAAAGCCATTGGTAGGGTTGCTGATGATGGTGTATCTGATTTCTTCTGGGGAGTTGTCCAAGTCCTCCACCTTCAGATTGTCAGGCCCCATCCTGAATGTATTGCCCTGAAGCACTTTCAGGGAAGGTCCTTTGGTCTTCAGCTTTGGGAGCTGATCATTCACAGGAGAGATGGTGATATTAAATACCTCTTCGAGAAAGTCAGCCTCTGGTTTTGTGGCAGACTTGCTCTTCTGGTTCAACCAAACAGAGAAGGTGAAATTATCAGCAAGGGATTCAGAGTCATCATGCTGATACATGATGCCATATTTATTAATTATGTACTGTGAGAAATAGGGTTTTTCTTTGGTAATATTTCTTTCTCCAACCACAATTGTACCATGGTGGGGAAGAGTGGTAACCTGGTACCAGACTTCGTATGTTGCACGCTGAGATTCAGGCAATTTAACTAGAAGATTTGAAGCATCTAACTTAGACCTATCAATTAAGACTTCCTTTCCTTCCTGGACAACAGCACCTATAAAAAGAAAAGAACAGTATTTTACTGAAACAGGTTTGTATGTGATAAATTGACTGCCTCCCCAATTCAGACATGGTCTGAATACAGAATTTCTTTGTTTCTTATGCATCTGAATTCTTTTCTGTCTGGTATATTAGATGCATCCAAATACTTAAAATATGCACATCAGCTCACACTATTAAATTAGCATTTCAGTTTCAAAAGAGCTCTTCTGTTTTTGTTACTGAGTTTCTTTCACTTTAGTTTCAAAAGATCTCTAATTTCCTCAGTATGGTTGTTTCCTCTATGAAGTTGATCACAACCTACTCACAATTTGTAGGCTGATTACAGGAGCACATATTTAGAGCTGGAAAGGAAACAGAGGTCATCTAATCCAAGCCAAGCCCTTCATTTTACAGATGAAGAAACAGATCCCCAGTTTGCTTAAGGGACTGTCTCAAGGTCGCACAGATGCTAAGTGGCAGAGTCCAGGACCTCTGACTCCAAGGCCAGTAAAAGTTCCACTGTACATGTGGCTTTTCTTTCATGAATGGCTATGGTTCCCACAATCAATTGCCTGGGGATGGACCTCTCTGAACGAGGCCTGGCTGGTTCTTTGGTGACAGACACAGAGGGAGTCACTACTAGTTCATAACTGAAACCTTTTCAGCTTGGGAAGGTCCATCAACCCTATGCTCCATGGGCAGATAACACCACAATAAGCAGGGCTTTTGTGAAGGAGTACTGGTTTAGGGAATTGTAATTTCATGCTCTACCTTCTACTGACCCTACACTAAACACAGGCATAGATGCAAACTTCCAAAGCCAATCAATCAACAAGTGTTTATTAATAACATATCAAGTGCCAGACACTGTGCTGATACTGGGAGTCCAGTTCTATTCTAATGGGGATCAAGGGAGACAATATATACATCAGAAATTATAAAATAAATACAGATAAACTGGAAGGTAACCTTAGAACGGATGTCATTAGAAGTCAGAGGAACCAGGAAAGTCTAGAGAAGTGGGGCTTGATTGAGGTGAGTCTTTTTTTTTTTTTAGGGGGGAAGGGAAGGCAAGGCAATTAGGGTTAAGAGACTTGCCCAAGGTCACACAGCTAGTTAAATGTTGAGTGTCTGAGGCTAAATTTGAACTCAGGTCCTCCTGACTCTAGGGCTGGTGCTCTATTCATTGTGCCACTTAACTGCCCAGAGGTGAGTCTTTAAAGGAAGCAAAGGCTTCTATGAGTTGGAGGGAAGGGACAAAGGGACCAGATAGTCCAAAAGCATGGAGGCTGTGTGCAGGTACTAGCACACAGGCCAGAATGGCTGAGGAGGCCACAAACAACCTTTCTGTCATTTGCCTTAGGGAAGTAACATGGTCAAGCAAAAAGAGCACCAGACTTAGCATCAAATAACTCTGGTTCAAGTTCCAGGTTTGTGACTTTAACATCTCTGATTTTCAGTTTCCTCGTTTATAAAATGGAGATTAAATGATACAACAGAGACTTCACAGAGTTGTTGTGAGGACTCAATGAAATAATCTTTGCAAAGTATTTTAAAACAAATGTTTTACTTATTCTTCTTTCTACTATTATGATTTTGGAAATTTTAGGTCAAGGGTACAGTAAAATAAAGTGATGATGTGTATCATTAAATGTTTTTTGGATATTTATAATAAAAGGTAAAAAGTTATCTAAAGCTTTTTTTTTTCTTTTCCAACAACCTAGGTGGTGCAATGGATAGTACATTGGTCTCAGAATCAGGAAGACTCACCTTTGTGAATTCAAATCCAGCTTCAAACACTAGTTGTGTGACCCTAGACAAGTCACTGAACCCTGCTTGCCTTAGTTTTCTCAACTGCAAAATGAACTAGAGAAAGAAATGGCTAAACCACTCCAGTATTTTTGCCAAGAAAACCCCAAATGGAGTCATGGAGAGTTGGACATGACTGAAAAATGGCTTAACAACAATAAACTGTAATTCATTGTCTCTCAGCATAGCAGTTACATAATTTCCTAGTTTATCATCATCCTAATGACTTCTAAAAATCTTTCACAATAGGAAACAGAACAGATTTGGACAATGCACATTAAGTAGAGAGAGGGATAGCAGTCTGCCAAAGAAACCTAACTACATGTACCAAAAATACTGAGGTCAATATCATTAGTGTGATTAAAAAGCCAGAGAGAGAGATTCTGAGCCCTGCTCTTTCTTCCCATTCCCAATATTGGCCACAGCTGATCATAAAAAAAGTAACAGTCTCATATTTAACTCTTTTTTACCTGTGTTTGCAAGAAGGTGACTGTGCTGACCAGGTTCATTAATATCATATGAGATTGTAATAGGAAACACCTGTGGTCCTAGAAGAGCTGGAGGGGAGGACACCGTGAATGTAAAAGAGTCTTCTGCATCCCAGACTTGAATCTCACTGTTTGTATGCTTGTATAATATTAGACCTTCATTAACCTGTTGAAAATTCAAGAAAAATCAGCCATTGGCTTTAAAATTTTTGTTGAATTAAGAAAGGCAATAAAAGTAGAAGAAATGATCTGCATGAATTTTAATAGCCTTGGTCTTCCTTTGTACTCTGATTTGAAAAATCTCCTTTGTTGGGAGGGACTTCGGGGGTCATTTGGTCCAGCTCATACATGAACAAGAATCCCTTCTACATCACACCTGACAGTCACCCTGCTTTTGCTACAGACTGGATCTGAACCACTCAGTTCAATTCAATTCCACTCAATTCAATCTAAATGCTTGTTGGCTGTAGGGCTAAAATCCAATACTCCTAATGAATTCTGGTGCTTTTGATTGATAAGTATGTACAAACAGTGAAATGGCACAGTGGACAGAGTGCTGAGCCTGGAATCAGGAAGACTCATCTTCCTTAGCTCAAATCCAGCCTCAGACCCTTACTAGATGTATGACCCTAGGCAAGTCAGTTAATCCTGTTTGCCTCAATTTCCTCATCTGTAAAATGAGCTGGAGAAGGAACTGGCAAGCCAATTCAGTATCTTTGCCAAGAAAATCCCAAATGGGGTCACAGAAAGTCAGATACAATTGAAGAACAAACGAAAAATTAACTGAACCCACATGTGGATATTTTTAAAGATTTTTTACAGTGACTTACACAAAAGTTGTATGAGACAAGGTATAAATCAACTACAACACAAAGCTGAGGAACACATTTCATTGAATTCATATCACAGCCCATATGCAGAAAATCCCTGTTACCCTGCAGCAAAGCTGTTTCTCTGAAGATGTATCAGCCTTAACAATACATAATAAGGGTCTCTCTCATGTCATTCAAAGCTTTTCAGAAGGTTTTTCATTCTAGAAGTTTCCCCAAGGGTTGATCTCAGGGAAAAGCATTTGCCTCTGCTCTGAACTGATAAAGAAGTCCAGGAGAGAAGTTTGAGGACAAAGCATGAATTCCAAATTGAAAGAGGAAATCTCCAAAAAAATGTCCAGGGAGATGTATTTTCACTAGGAAACAATTTTACTAGTAGTAACTGGAATTTTTACAAAAACATCTAGGAAAGTACCTACCATGTGTAAGGAACTATGCTAAGTACTACAGATACACAGAAAGACACACAAAAATTCCAGCCATTGAGGAACTCACGGTAAAAATGTATAGACAACATGGAAAACAACTATGTATAAAAAAGATATTCAGTATATGCTGGAATAATAAACAGAGAGAAGGCACCAGCATTAAGAGGGATTAGGAAAGTCTTTTTGTAGGAGATTAATATTTTAGTTGGCACTTGTTAGAAGCCAAAGAAGCCAGGAGGTCAAGACAAGAAGGAAGAGAATTCCAGGTATGAGAGACAATGAGTGGAAATACCTGGAAGGGGGAGATGAAGTCTCTTGTTTGAGGAAGAGCAAGGAGTCCAGTGTCACTGGAACACAGAATATAGAAGGGAGGGGAATAAATTATAAGGAGACTGGAAAGGTAGGAAGGGGCCAAACAGGGGATTTTATATTTGCTTCTGGAGGTAATATGAAATCCCAGGAGTTGACTGGGGTGGGCTGGGGGTGGTGACAGTAGTAGTCTACTTCTCTTTAAAAGGAAGTCACTTAAACCTGAAAATATGGCTATCCAATTCCTACAGGGATTATAATTTTAGATAATAAAGTAGCCTGGCTTTCTCATGTCAGAAGGGATATATAGTTTGCTAGCAATGGAAAGGAGTTATTTTGGATATTGGTTGGTCTTTGATATTTATGTCAATGGAGGCAAAGAGCTATTATTATTGTAATATAATATACCATAACTACTCCCTGTAAAATATATAAAGACTTTCCAGCCTCTACATCAGGGATTCTTAAACTTATTGTGTGTCACAAGACACCTTTTATAGTCTAAAGTCTATGGATCCCTTCTATTTTAAAAAAAAATTCAGACTGGATGGAAATACTAAAATTTCAATTAAAAATTAATGAAAATAAAGATGTAAATTTTTTCCAATGCAATTTCACAGACCCACTAAAATTTATCCATGGACCCCAGGTTAAGAACTTCTTTGAAAAGAGTGTGAATTTATGAGGGAAAGAATGTTTCAAAAGAGTCACTCCTCAATAGATAAAGTGGTCAAAGGATATACACAGGCTGCTTTCAAAAGAAGAAACACAAACCATCAACAAACATAACAGAATGACCCAAGTTACTAAAACAAATTAAAACAAGTCTAAGGGTTCACTTCACACCTATCAGGTTGGCAAAACTGATAATACAAGATTAGAACTCAGGAGAAAAACAAGAGACTTACTTGGGAGAAGTGATGATTTAACCTATGGAATCAACTACAATCTTCAAAGAAAAGAATATAGAAAGAAAAAAGAAGAAGGTCCAGGCTTAAGGTTTGGGGGATGTCCTCTGAAGGGATGGGAAATGGACGATGAACTGGTAAAGGATACCGAGGAATGGGATAAGAAGAGGAAAGAGGAGCAGGAGAGAGTAATGTCGTGCAAGCCAAGGGAAAGGAAAGAGGAGTATTCTGGAAGAGGATGTTGTCAGCACTTTTAATGGCTGGAGAGAGGTCTAGGAAGAGGAGGACTGAGAAAAGGCCAGTGGAGTTAGCAACTAAAAATATCACTGGACACCTCTGAGAGATTTCTCTTCCCACTAGAGGAATGATTATATTTTCACAGGTATATAATTTATAACTATGTCTCACTCACTAAGAGGTTCACATCTGTGAGATCAAGACTGGGTCTAGTTACTTTGAATGTCCATTTGTATATTTGTCTGTCTCTATCTATCTATCTATCTATCTATCTATCTATCTATCTATCTATCTATCTATCTATCCAAATGGATATTTGGATATCCATTAGAGACTATGGATCCCACTAGGCTTTTTGTGCAAGGTTAGAATTGTCGAGGGGGCTAGAGGTCCCATTTTTCTGGGCCCCATCATTTCTTGTTATATTTTTCTTAAGCCAAAAGCAAGTTAATTCTCTGCCATGTCTTGGGGAAAATACTACTAGACTGGAAGATCTTTTAGGGCACAGGCTATTTCTTATTCATATTTCTATCCCCTCAGGACCTAGTACAATGCACTGACACACACTTAGCACATTATCTGTTGAAGAAAAAGTCAATGTGGAAGATGCAAAGGGAACATCTATGAACCTACAAGAATCATCACAAGGGTTAGCCAAGTGGCCCCATGGGGCTGTGACTACAGGACTAGATTTAGACTCTGGAAATTCTGGGTTCACATTTCATTTCAAGACACTTACCGGCTGTGTGATTCCAAATGAATTCATTTAATTTTTGAGACTCGGACTGGCAAGGCTGACCCAGAAAAAAAAATGACATAAGCTTAAGGGGGCTGTGGGAAAATAGAAACATCTCTGCCCTCATGGTGGAGCTGTGAATTTGTACAGTCCTTCTGGAAAACAGTTTGGAATTATGTTCTAAAAGTTACCAAGGTGAATTGAGGTATGACTGCTATATGTAGCAGAGAGTGTTAAGTTTCCTAATATGCATAATTTGGGGGAAAAAGGGGAAAGGAAGTATTCTAGATGGTATTTGAGGTCCTTTCCAGGTCCCTTCCAGGGATCTATGATCTTTTCTATGAAATATTAAAAATCAAATGAAAAGGGATAGATAGATGGCACAGTGAATAGAGCACCAGCTCTGGGGTCAGGAGGATTTGAGTTCAAATCTGACCTCAAACACTTAACACTTACTAGCTGTGTGACCTTGGGCAAGTCACTTAACCCCAACTGCCCTGCCCTCCCCCCTCCAAAAAAAAAAAAGGAAAAAATTTAAAAAAAAAAGTCAAATGAAAAGCCAAAATACTTTAAAAGTTCCACAGTAATACTTATGCAAATAAACAAAAGAATGGAATCTAACAAAAGATAGTCCAATCTGAATCCAGGATGTGAGCCCTGGTCATCTCCCTCCACTTCAGTTCTGTTTTCACCTCATCTTACAACTGGCTTAAGTTTGAGCTTTAGGGAAGATAAGGTAGACCATTCACCTCTCCCTCTGGGATGGCCTTGAGAATGGTCAACCTGCATAGACTAGAATCTGCTCACCTAAGAGTACTTGGTGCTATGGGTTTTTGGTTATTTAAAGTTGGATTGGTGCTCATGGCAATATCCATGTGTCACTCCCTACAGAAACCCACTAGATCAAAAAGAACCAAGAAATATGGCCACTTAATACACAACCTTGGAAGTATTATTCCAGTCCAACTTTGGAAAAAAACAAAAAAGTACATCATTGGCAGTTAGCTTCCCCTATCTTTTAATACACAAATTAGTGCTGAGCCCTCTAATGCTTAATGCCTGTGAACCTTGAGCAAGTCACTTAACTTACTTGGGTCTAAGTTTTTATATATTTAATATGGGGGGAGTAGAGAGAGAGGAATAAGGACTAGATGGCCTCAGAGGTCTTTCTAGATCTAGATACATGATGAAATATTAAAAAATCAACTGAAAAGCCAAAACATTTTATGATTAGTATCTAGTATTAGTGATATAAATAAAGAGAATAATGAAATCTACCAGAAGTTATCTGGAGACAGCAGACCACAACGGATAGAATGCTGGATTTGGGGGTGGCTAGGTGGTGCAGTGAATAAGAGTTCCAGCCCCAGAGTTGGGAGGACCCAGGATGGGCTCCGGCCTCAGAAAATGAGCACCCACACATAAGCAATGACTGGCTGCATAACCCTGAGCAAGTTACTTAACCCCAATTGCTTTAAAAAAAAAAAAAGAATGCTGGATTTGAAGGCATTAAGATCTGCACTCAAATTCAAAACCTTGTACCTTGGGCAAGTTAGTTTAACCTCTCTGAACCTCAGTTTCCTCATCTGTAAAATCAAGAAGCTGGACTAGATGAACCCTAAGGTTCCTTCCAGCCCTAAATCTAGGATCCCATGATCCTTCCTGCTACTGATGATCTAGAAAGACAGAAGGCAGAGTCCTAATGGCCTCAAAAAGCCAACCCATTTGCAGATGTCCATATGCTCATGCATGGTCTACTTTCTGTATGTGGCCTATAACTCACAAGCAATGAATTTTAAAAGTAAGCTATATTTGCTGAAAGGAAGAATGAGCTGAAATAGGACTTAGCCCCTACTGTACCTCATCTGTTGATAAGCACTCTCAAAAAAGAGAACCAATCAAAGTCAATGGATCTTTTTCTCAATTCCAACTCATACAATTAAAATACAAAGGATTTAATGATCTCATTACATTCTCTATTAACTTTGACTAAATTGATTCTTCTCCAAATTTAGGTTATTTACTTTCTTTATTACTACATCCAAGCTTTGAAAAGCTATAGATTTATTTCCTGTAAGCTAGAATAATCCTTCAGTTTTAATTTGCAATGGAAAATAAATGCTGCATAAATTTTTTCAATGTAGTATTGTAATATGGCCTATTAATAGAAGAAAAGAAAGGGGCAGATACATGAACAATAACTGTAATGCAATTTATACTTTATGGAAAAGAAAAAAGTCAAGCATCATCAACCACAAAATGAGAACACTTCATTTTCAAGGGCTCAAAACAATCTGAATGAGCCCAGCAATTACAGTAGAAAAAAAATCAATTAATCTGGTCCTGTATGTGGAAGTGATTAGGGATGCTATGAATTGAAACCTTTTTTTTAACTCATTCATTATTTCTAATTAATAAGAGATATTCCTTTTTGAAAGCCTGGATTTCATTTTTGAATTTTGATAATTTTACTCATATTCTCTGTGTATTAATCGTTCAGTTCTTTGGGATACAATTTTTTAGCACAAATTTTTAAGATTTTCTCATCTGTACATGTAACATGTAACACATAATAATCTCTTTTAAGATGATACGGTAGTTTGAGAAACTGTAAATTGATTTAAGATAAGAAACTACTTATAATTAACTCCTATCTGTTTACTTCATATAAGCACACTATCCATTAATTTAATAAGCATTTATTAAATGCCTACTTAACATATGCCAGTCAATGTACTAGGAATACAAAGACAAAAAAACTGTAATAGTAGTACCCTCAAAGAACTTTTGGGGGATTATATTTTTTTAAAAATTTATAAACAATTATCCTTATTGATTTCTAGTGATTAAGGATAACTGACAAGTTCTGAGGGGAAAAAAATCTACTGGGAAAAATCCCAAATTACGGTAAAAAAGTAAACCTGGATTATAGAGAAGGATGGGAAGATTTAAATGAACTGATAAATGAAGTAAGCAGACCAGGAAAACTATATACACAAAGACCTCAACAGTATTAATGGAAAGAACAACGAAGATAAAAGAACTGAAACTGACTGCTGGGAAACTGAAATGCATAAGCTTAAGCCCAAAGAAAAGACAGGAGGGGGCAGAGCCAAGATGGCGGAGTAGAAACAGCTCATCCAAGCCACTCTGCCCCCACATTCCCCCCAAACGATGTAAAAGGGGACTCTGAACAACTTGTGGAGCCCCAGCACCCAAAGAACGACACAGAGAAGCTAAACTCCCGCTGAGGACAGCCCAGCAGCCCTGCAGGAAGGACCAGCGCAGTGGTCTGGGACCTGGCAGCGTACAGCGCGCAGAGCGCAGGAGCCGAGCCGAGCCGAGCCCAGGTCCGCATGAACCGAGGTTTTAGCCCCAGGGCAGCAGGGCCAGCAGCCAGCTGGAGGAACCCCAGAACACCAGGAGCTGTGGTGACTCCAGAATTATCAACATAGGCTTGCCTGGGATAAAGTAAGAGGTTAGTGTCCTATGGACTTTGGGACTGGTATTAGGGAATGCGTCGGCTCCCTCCCCTGGGGGCTAGAAGCCGCTGAGGACAAACGCCATTTTGTAGTTTTCAGAGGCAGCTCCCGCTCCCAGCCTGCAAATTTGTAGGGAGATCCAGCGATCAGTCTTGGGGGGTAATCGCTCTTGCTTTAACCTCCCTGGATCTGGATTGTGATCTAGGGTGGAAGTCGTGGGTGGGTTTACAGCTTGCCAGAAACGGAAGTTGCCCCCCACACGTTCGGGACGAAAATTCCTCTATCTGGCCTTAAAGCCATAGTGTGGCAACAAGCCCAAAAGTCAAGCAATTAAGCAGCAACATGCCAAGGCAAAGGAAACAGAAAAATGCAACCCTAGACTCCTATTTTGGGGGCATAGAGCGGGAAAAGGACTGTGAGGTCAGAAGTCCTGCTCCAAAAGCCCCAGGCGAAAACATGAGCGGGTTGCAGGCCATAGAGGACCTTAAGAAGGACTTTAAAAATCAAATAAGAGAAGTGGAGGAAAAATTGGAAAGAGAAATGAGAAGGATGCAGGAAAAGTATGAAATGAGGGTCAACAGCCTGACTGAGGAAAACAACACCTTAAAAAATAGACTAACTCAAATGGCAAAGGAGGCCCAAAAGGGCAATGAGGAGAAGAATGCCTTAAAAAGTCGAATTTGCCAGATGGAAAAAGAATCTCAAAAGTTCACTGAGGAGATTCATTCCTTCAGAGTTAGACTGGAGCAAATGGAAGCTAATGACTTTATGAGAAATCAAGATGCTGTTAAGCAGATCCAAACAAATGAAAGATTAGAAGGCAATGTGAAATATCTCATGGGAAAAACCACTGACCTGGAGAATAGATCCAGGAGAGACAATTTAAAAATTATTGGACTACCTGAAAGCCATGATCAAAGAAAGAACCTAGAAATCACCCTTCAAGAAATTCTCGGGGCGGAGCCAAGATGGCGGAGTAGAAACAGCTCGTCCAAGCCTCTCTGCCCCCAGATTCTCCACAAACTATGTAAAAAAGGACTCTGAAAAACTTCTGGAGCCCCAGCACCCACAGAACGACACAGAGAAGCTAACCTCCCGCTGAGGACAGCCCAGCACCCTGCAGGAAGGACCAGCGCAGTGGTCTGGAAGCCGGCAGCGCGCAGAGCGCAGGAGCCGAGCCGAGCCCAGGTCCACGTGAGCCGAGGTTTTAGCCCCAGGGCGGCAGGGCCAGCAGCCGGCTGGAGGAACCCCAGAACACCAGGAACTGTCGAGACTCCAGAATTATCAACATAGACTTGCCTAGGACAAAGTAAGAGGTTAGTGTCCTATGGACTTTGGGACCTGTATTTGGGGAATGCGTCAGCTCCCTCCCCTGGGGGCTAGAAGCCGCTGAGGAGACACGCCATTTTGTAGTTTTCAGAGGCATTTCCGGCTCCCAGCCTACAAATCGTGGGGAGATCCAGCGATCAGTCTTGGGGGGTAATCGCTCTTGCTTTAACCTCCCTGGATCTGGATTGTGATCTAGGGTGGAAGTCGTGGGTGGGTTTACAGCTTGCCAGAAACGGAAGTTGCCCCCACACGTTCGGGACGAAAATTCCTCTATCTGGCCTTAAAGCCATAGTGTGGCAACAAGCCCAAAAGTCAAGCAATTAAGTGGCAACATGCCAAGGCAAAGGAAACAGAAAAATGCAACCCTAGACTCCTATTTTGGGGGCATAGAGCGGGAAAAGGACTGTGAGGTCAGAAGTCCTGCTCCAAAAGCCCCAGGGGAAAACATGAGCGGGTTGCAGGCCATAGAGGACCTTAAGAAGGACTTTAAAAATCAAATAAGAGAAGTGGAGGAAAAATTAGAAAGAGAAATGAGAAGGATGCAGGAAAAGTATGAAATGAGGGTCAACAGCCTGACTGAGGAAAACAACACCTTAAAAAATAGACTAACTCAAATGGCAAAGGAGGCCCAAAAGGGCAATGAGGAGAAGAATGCCTTAAAAAGTCGAATTTGCCAGATGGAAAAAGAATCTCAAAAGTTCACTGAGGAGATTCATTCCTTCAGAGTTAGACTGGAGCAAATGGAAGCTAATGACTTTATGAGAAATCAAGATGCTGTTAAGCAGATCCAAACAAATGAAAGATTAGAAGGCAATGTGAAATATCTCATGGGAAAAACCACTGACCTGGAAAATAGATCCAGGAGAGACAATTTAAAAATTATTGGACTACCTGAAAGCCATGATCAAGGAAAGAACCTAGAAATCACCCTTCAAGAAATTCTCAAGGAAAACTGCCCTGATGTTTTAGATCCAGAGGGCAAAATAGAGGTTGAAAGAATCCACCGATCACCTCCTGAAAAAGATCCCAAAAAGAAAACTCCCAGGAATATTATAGCCAGGTTCCAGAATCCCCAGATCAAGGAGAAAATACTACAAGCAGCCAGGAAGAAACAATTTCAATATTGTGGAAACACAATCAGAATAGCCCAGGACCTGGCAGCTTCTACACTGAGGGATCGAAGGGCATGGAATATGATATTCCAGAGGGCAAAAGAACTGGGAATGAACCCAAGGGTCACCTACCCAGCAAAACTGAGTATTTTGTTTCAGGGGAAAATATGGTCATTCAGTGGAATAGAGGACTTTCAAGCATTCTTGAGGAAAAAACCAGAATTGAATAGAAAATTTGACATCCAGACACAAGAAGGAAGAGATGCCTGAGAAGGTAATCAGGAAAAGAAATCAAAAGGAACTTATCAAAGTTGAACTATTTACATTCCTATATGGAAAAGCAATAACTGTGACTGATGATATCTTTCTCACTATGAAAATAATGGAAGAAGGGGGTGTGGTCATACGAATACATATGTGAATGTGTGTGTATATGGCTACAGTTATATATGGATAGAGGGCATAGGTTGATTTTGTTGGGAAGGGAGAGTACTCAAGGGATGAAATTATGAGGTGAGAGAGGAAAGTGGCAAGAGGAGATGGGGAGAGACATGGTAGGGTAAACTATCTCATGTAGGGGAAGTGGGTGCAAAGGAGGGGGAGAATAAGGAAGGCTAAAAATGCAGCAGGATAGGGGGAAGGGGGATGAGAGGAGGGATGATGGATGGGAGGGCATCCTTGGGGTGAGGGGAGGTTGGAAGTACCCACTATAGAAGAGGGACAGGATCATGTAGGGAATGGACCAGGTGGGGGGTGGGATGAGTGGGAGGGAATTATAAGCAGCCTTGTACAATATATCTACTATGATAATGTTTTGCATAGCTAGACATGTACAACATATACTGAATTACTTATATCCCAAGAGGGAATGGGTGACAAGGGAGGAAGGAAATGGATCTGAAATTCGAGGTCGTAACATTAAATGTTTCAAATATATATATAAATACTATTATTAATACTCTTTTGCCTATAATAGGGAGATAAGATGTGCAGGCATTGGGACACAAAGATTCATCTTCCTCTAATGGAAAAGTCGATGGGGGTATGGGAGAAGGTATGGGAGAGAGCAGATTGGAGGAAGCTATATCTTGTGGGACTGCTATTCTGGGAGGGTGGGTAGGGGAATAATGGGGGGAAAAGGATTGTAACTCAAAATCTGGCGGAAATGAATGATGTAAAACAGAAGTTAATAAAGTATTTGTTTTAAAAAAAAAAAAAAGAAATTCTCAAGGAAAACTGCCCTGATGTTTTAGATCCAGAGGGCAAAATAGAGGTTGAAAGAATCCACCTATCACCTCCTGAAAAAGATCCCAAAAAGAAAACTCCCAGAAATATTATAGCCAGGTTCCAGAATCCCCAGATCAAGGAGAAAATACTACAAGCAGCCAGGAAGAAACAATTTCAATATTGTGGAAACACAATCAGAATAGCCCAGGACCTGGCAGCTTCTACACTGAGGGATCGAAGGGCATGGAATATGATATTCCAGAGGGCAAAAGAACTGGGAATGAACCCACAGGTCACCTACCCAGCAAAACTGAGTATTTTGTTTCAGGGGAAAATATGGTCATTCAGTGGAATAGAGGACTTTCAAGCATTCTTGAGGAAAAAACCAGAATTGAATAGAAAATTTGACATCCAGACACAAGAAGGAAGAGATGCCTGAGAAGGTAATCAGGGAAAAGAAATCAAAAGGAACTTATCAAAGTTGAACTATTTACATTCCTATATGGAAAAGCAATAACTGTGACTGATGATATCTTTCTCACTATGAAAATAATGGAAGAAGGGGGTGTGGTCATATGAATACATATGTGAATGTGTGTGTATATGGTTACAGTTATATATGGATAGAGGGCATAGGTTGAATTTGTTGGGAAGGGAGAATACTCAAGGGATGAAATTATGAGGTGAGAGAGGAAAGTGGCAAGAGGAGATGGGGAGAGACAGGGTAGGGTAAACTATCCCATGTAGAAGAAGCAAGGGGAAGTGGTTGCAAAGGAGGGGGAGAATAAGGAAGGCTAAAAAGGCAAAACCACATTCACATTGAATTTGGTTCAGGGAGAAAATGACATACAAACTAAATGGGATATCTCAACCTGCAGCAGGATAGGGGGAAGGGGGATGGGAGGAGGGATGATGGATGGGAGGGCATCCTTGGGGTGAGGGGAGGTTGGAAGTACCCACTATAGAAGAGGGACAGGATCATGTAGGGAATGGACCAGGTGGGGGGTGGGATGAATGGGAGGGAATTATAAGCAGCCTTGTACAATATATCTACTATGATAATGTTTTGCATAGCTAGACATGTACAACATATACTGAATTACTTATCTCCCAAGAGGGAATGGGTGACAAGGGAGGAAGGAAATGGATCTGAAATTTGAGGTTGTAACATTAAATGTTTCAAATATAAAGGAAAAAAAAGAAAAGAAAAGACAGGAGAAGGGCCTCCTCCCTGATCCCCCTGCTTCTCTGCAAATATGGATGCCTATGGGTATGTAACACTGAATGTAATAGAACACTTTTTTGGGTTAGTTTTGCCAAGCTGGTTTTTTTTCCTTTTTAAAAGGTCTTTGTTATAAGGGATGGCTCTCTGAGAGGGAGAAAAGGAAGAATAAGATGGGAAATGTATGTGACATTAAAAAAATCAATAGAAATAAAAATTTATAAAAGGAAAACTGTCCGAGGAAACAAAGTTAAGGCCACGCTAGATGCAGTCATAGTTCACTGGACTGTTGAACCTAAAGACAACTGGAGAGGAATCAGGAAAGCTGGAATAAGTAATAAAACCAAAGCCAGGAAGTCAGTGTGGAATCTGGGCAAATATAAGACAAAGGGGAGCTTTAGGCAGCACGGAGAAGATGGTTTATTCCATGTTGTTTCCCTGTTCCGGATGACGTTCTTCTAGAGTAGTAGCACATTAAATTGAACTCCACTCTTGCCCTTCAGCTTTGGATCAATACTACTCTTTCCCCTTAGAACTCCACAGAGTTCAAGGTCATGACTTGGTGGGATAACCTTGGTGGAAGGCTTTTACCAACCCCAGGGCCTGAAAGTTGCTTGTGGGCTCCCATATCCTCTCCTCAGGCCTGTACGACTATCCAGGTTATGTACCTGTGTTACTGTAGTCACTCTTAAGCCTCCCTAGATTTAGAATCCTCAACTGAATTCTTAACCATACTCAATTACTGGGCACAGGCAAGAATTCAGTAGATCTGGTTTGGGATTGAGGTGAACCCATCACAGTGAAGACTGGAGGGAAGAATGCTGGGTGCAGAGTGAGGATGTAACCTGGCCGACCATGAGACAATGATGGAAAACCTACCTATTACCTTTTCCCCTTCTCTGCCTTCACCTCCTCCTGCCTTGCTTTAAGACTCAGCTCAAATCCTACATCCTAGACACCTTCCTACTGTCCACCCTTCCCCTCCTTCCCTATGAGATTACCTTCTGTTTACACTGAATATATCTTGTATGTACAGTTATCTCCCTACAATGCCTGGCACACAGTGGGTGCTTCATGTTGACTGATGATTAGAAAATAAGATCCTTGAGAGTAGGGACCATGCTTTGTCTTTCATTGTATCAACACAACTTACAGGAAAAGCTATTGGTCCTCAGGTTACAGAAATATAGTCAGACCAGATTCCTTAGGGACTCTGGCGGTTGGCCTCCTGTTTGTGGACATTGGTTGCCCATAAGTGTTCTATAAGTTGGTCTGGGCAGCTTCCAGCTCACTCAGGTATAAATTCACCACAGGGAATGTGGTGAAAAACTGGGGATGGAATTTATATAGTTCATGTCAAAAGGTGTACTTTGGGGGCTGGAAGGCAAATCATATTATTTTATTTTTAAATATATATTTTTATTTATTCAATTAAATATTTCCCAAATACATTTAAAAAATTTTTAATATTCATTTTTTTAATTGAGCTAAAAATGTCTCCCCCCCTCCCATCCCTACCCTATTCCTTGGGAAGGCAAGCAATATGAGATTGATTATACATGGGAAGTCATACAAAATGTATTTCCATACTGGTCATCAAACCACATTATTTTCATAGGATTCTACAGCGGGCAGGGAGTAGAGCATCTAAGAAGTTCACTTCATGTACTCTGTGTAGTGGGGAATAGGCCATGGGAAGGTAAACCCTGGCATCTAGGCCAACCAGTGTAGTAGAATAAGTATCAAGGGCAAGAGATATTAAATTCATATGGTGATGGCTTTCAAGGCTGTATTGTTCTGCAGAGCTCTAACTTCTTACTCTTCTTGACAAACAATACTGAGGTTCTGGTGGGAAACCTAGAAGGTCCGATGAATCCCTTCTACCGGTTCCTTTTCAGAAACTCCTGCAGTCTCTGGCCTGGCCAATGAGTAAATCCAGCCAGCTGGAGTAGGTGCCCCAGGGACGAAGTTAATCCTGTAATAGCACAGATGGGGATGACGTCTCCACTCCACAGTGCTAAAAGCACAGCCCACCAGTAGTGTCAAACTCAAAGAGAAATAGGGGCCACTAATCCATATATAAGGATCCCTGTGGGACATATATTGATTTAGCTTTAAAATACAATATTATCTATGTTTTATTGCATTTTTTTGAAGCATCTATGTGGCTCAGTGGACAGAGCGTTGGGCCTGGAGTCAGAAAGGCCTGAGTTCAAATTTGACCTCAGTCACTTACCAAGTGACTCTGGGCAAGTCACTTAATCCTGTTTGCCTTAATCCACTGAAGAAGGAAATGGCAAGCCACTCCAGTATCTTTGCCAAGAAAATCCCTTACATAGTTACAAAGAGTTGGATGCAACTAAACAACAACAAATTGTATTTTTTTTTATTAAATTTCTCTCAATTACATTTTAACCTAGTTCTGGAGTGCACTTGGGCACATGTGACCAGAGCCTCTGGTCTTACACTTGGCTCTGTTACCTGCTATAGAATCCTGTTAAAATGTGTTTGCAAATCCACCCAACAGATGCTTTCTTACATGAACAAGGGGTTCCCACCCTCAGTTTTTCTTCCCTACTTCCTAAATGTATCAAGGTCCCTCTGGTGAATTTACACTTATATTGCCCTCTGGCTGGATGCAATATTCATCTATTCCATGAAGTGCTTTAAGTGATGCTAGGAGGAAAATGTAAACCTGAGCATCTGTTCCCCCTGATTCTCATGTAATGGTTACATCATCCAGCACCACCCAGTGGGTCCACAGCTACCCTGGGGAGGATAGAGGTAAGCAGGTTCCAGCTGGGCTGAGTACTTTTCAATATTCCCTAACTTAAATGTACAGGAGTTTGGTCTCCTGGGTCATCAATCAGAACCAAAGTGAGCATCCAGGAATCATTTCAACTATCACCAGGCATCCATGGGTTTCCAAGGTATTGTAGGTATAGCTCTAACTATTAGTTCAGATTTGAGCTTGGGTTGACATGAGGCACTCAAGTCATTGGACGCAGGGGTTTACTTTGCCTAAACACAGTAAGGATATACACCAAGAATACAAGGATAAACAACAAGGCATGAAGCCTCCCTTGTCTCCATCTAGAATAAGGGCTTGGTGACTCAGACACCTACCAAGTCTAAGTGGCACTGACTATATGGGGCTGGGACCTCTTAAGTTCCCAGATCATGAAGTTGCTTCAAGGAAGCTGGGACTAATCAAGGATGGGGCGGGGGGGAGGGGGGGAGCCAGGGAAGCTGAGTGAAGAAAACACTGTCCTTTCACACATGGGCACTTAACCACAGTTAAGGTGTAGAACAAATTCAAAAAATTTGGTAGAGGTCCCCAAGTTCAACAAAACTGGGATTGATAACACATAGTGGTAAGGAGGTTTAATTTTAAGAGTTAGTGCTGGATGGGCTCAGTCTCGGGATGGGAAGAGTGGTTCTTTTGAATAGTCTGTGGATGTCTGTGTAGCAGGGTTGTTTTGACCTAGCACCTTCTGGGTTGTATAGACACACACTGAGCTACTCAGACAGGTTGGGCAAATGCTGGAAGGACCACTATACCTCTGAACTTTTCCAAAGGCAGGACTCTATGCACATACTTCTAGATAGCATCAGTTAAGTAAGTGATTACCTCTCTCTGGACTACTTCATTACAGAGAGATGTGGCTGCACCTTTGAAGAACTGATCCATCATGGCAGGGGAATCCCATGCCCAATCCTGGCTTAGGAACCAGAAAGCTGTTACAATCTGCCATGGTCCCTAGCTCCTCGAATAGTCTGTGCTTTATTTTTTTAATGGAATATATGATTTCACGGATAGAAGGAACTCCCTCTACCAGTGCCGGCTGGTACTGGCTTTACAATGTGGCCTTGGAGAATTGCCCGGGGGCATTCAGAGATTATATTTGACTTGACACCGAGCTAGTATTGAACTCAGGCCTTCCTGCCTCTGAGGTTAGCTTTCTCCCCACCATACCATGTTGTTGTTCATTTAGTCAAGTCCAACTCTTTGTCACCCCGTGGACCATGCTCTCCATGAGGTTTTCTTGGCAAAGACAACGGAGTGATTTGCTATTTTCTTCTCCAGTGGATTAAGGCAAACAGAGGTTAAGTGACTTGTCCAGGGTCCCACAGTTAGTAAGTGTCTGAGGTCAGATTTAATCTCAGATCTTCCTGACTCCAGGCCCAGGGCTCTATCCACTGAGCTACCTACCTGCCTTACCATATTGCATATGAATAAAGCATGGTACTTTCAGGCTGAAGTGGTCATATGTGTGTCATAAATGTCCTAAAATTCTAGGGAAAACCCTTCACATTGTCCAAAAAGGAGCTATTTCCCATTATATAGCAGCTGGCCCAGTGGGCAGCACACCCCTGCCAGATGAGACAAAGGCTACCTTGCACTGGGCTGTGGGGAACGCCCACTGGGGATGCCATGAATAATCTCCATGGGGCAGAAACCTCAGAAGATATTCTTGCTTTGTAGTGAAAGGATCCTGGGAGCAAGTGGTGCTGCCAAGTAGGGAGGGCAGCTAACCCCATTAACTCCAGACCCACTCAGTCCTTCATGCAAGCCTGCCCCAAAGTGTGGCTGGTAATGAGGCAGTCTGCTCTGGCCACAGCATCACTGGAGGACTTAGGAGCTCTGCTGTTGTCATATGGGTGGAGGAAAGAGTTTATCTGGGGATGTGGGTGTGTATGTGTGTGTATGAGGGGGAATGGGAAATAAAGTTATCAATCACTGGCATAGTGGGCCCCAACCTCCGAGGGCCTATCTATGCCAGGGATTAAGGGGAATTAACAGGGAAGAGCCCTCCTGAAGAGAGAGCAGGGATCAAATCCTAATCACAAAGAACAAACAGAGGTTATGCAAGGTCAATGCAGATTTCAATGGAATACCAAATGCAATGGGCAAAGGGGGGCAAGAGGAATGTGTTTGTGCCAGTTCCCGAACTGGAGAGTTACCATGGAGACTGTCTAGGCCAATACATTTCCAAAGGGAGCAAGCAGTAGGCTTAGTGAAATGATGGCCCATCCCCATGACTTTTCTGCTCCAGATAGGTTTCTTTTATGGCCAGGCATGCTAGCCATGCCCACTCCTCATTTCTCTGCACTGGCATTGCCACAAGGCACAACTTTAACTGGCATTGTTTTCTGAAGCTTAGCTTCAGAAAGGTAGGGTGTTGGAGTAGAAAGGATGTTAAATTTGGAATCAGAGGTCTTGTGTTCACTTCCCAGCTCTATGCATTTAGAAGGTATATTGCTACCCATCTCTGGGCCTCAGTCTCTTCATCTGCAAAATAATGGTGTTGGGCAAACTGCCCCTCCAATGTTCCCTCTAACTCTGATAAAGCCTTTGAATAATAAATAAGAAAGGGAGTCTCTCACATACCTAAGAATGAAGACCACAAGAATAGGAATTAGGAGACATGAGCTGTAGTCCTAATTCTGGGTCACTAATTCACAACATAAACTTGGACAAGTTGCTTTATCCTTTTGGACATTTTTTTCATCTATAAAATGAGAGGGACTGGATGAGGTGAATTTTAAGGTCCCTTCCAACCCAAACACTGTAATGTCTGGACTACTACTAGATACCTATTCACAAAATAATACATTTCCAGGGGATAAGAAAGTTTTTGTGGAGGTGGGCAGACCCATCTACATGCAGTAGACATTAGTTCTGTCTCACCAAGCTTTGAGCTGTAGAATCCAAGACTACTGAGGGATGCCTAAGTTGCAATTGCTAGATTACTTAGCAAGTTGTCTAATAAATTGGGTCTCAGCTGCTCTATTTGTAAAATGAACTAGATAACTTCTGAGGGCCTTCCTGGCTCCAAATCTATGAACACCTTTCTATGAATTATGAGGCAAATGCTTAGTGGGTTTGTTATGGTTTCAGCTATAAAAACCAATGAAACTGTGACTAGAGGGAAAATCGACAAAGTCACTTAGCATTGCTGAATCTTAACTCCTTTCATAATTACAGTGAAATACCACCCTCAGCAACCGATTGCTCACCAGTTCTTTCCTAGGTGCTGTTTTTGTTCCACTGGGGAGGTCAGTCGGGCAGGTAATAGGTATTTACTAGATATTTCTTGATTAATTTAAGTTAAAATGTCCTGGGCAATTTCACCACCCCCACCACCATTACTAAAGAACTGACTCTACTCTTTCTCTCATTGGTAAAATGTTATCCGGGTAGCACAGGGTGCCTGGAGCAAACACTGTAAAAGGGATGACTTTAAAAAGGGATAAAGTTGAAAGTGGGTGGCAACTACAGCATTATTTGACACAGGCCATGAAACCACAGACATCAGGAAAAGATTAGCATTTCCATCTGCTGGCAGAAAGGAGACAAGGGAACAAAGGAGTAGAATGGGGAGGGAGGGAAGAGGAAGAGACTAATAACCCACCAGCAACACAAGAGTTAAAAGAAATACACTTTGCTGAGAAATGCACTGTATATTTTCAAACACAGAAGCTATTACATATGTGTGTATACATATAAAACTTAAATTAAATTAACTCATGTGTGTATATGTATATATATAAATACATAAAACAAATTAAATTAACTCATATATGTATATATATATAATGTATACATATATATAAAATTAAACTCAAACATCTTCTTTGTTGACCATGTTTTGTGGCTTATATCTCTTGATACTCTGTGCCTTATCTATCAATAATTTTTTTTTCCTACCACTTTAAAATTTTAGGGGCTTTCTATAGGAAATGTTTTCACAGTTTCCCTCAAATGTCATTTGCACTGTAAGCCATGACTATCATCTATTCCCATCATTAACACCTTACCCTTAGGGCCAAAAAAAATGTTAAGTGCTGGAAGGGACTTACACAATATCAGAGTTGGGAGGCCATCACAACCCTCCACTTCCTACTACTATTCTACTGAAAAGTGTCCTCTGAGAGGCTACCAACGCATGACTTCTTCATTTTAAAATCCCATGATCTATTCTTTCTGGTCTTTTTGTGGCTTTTCACATTTTCAGCACACCCCCACCCCCTGGTTACTCTGTATTCTTTTGGCTTCCATGACCCTGTTTCCCCCACCTACATGTATGTGACTTTCTTTTCAGTCCTTTGCTAGACCACCATCCAAGTTTTACCCCCTACTCCTCTAAGCATAGAGTTGCCCAAGGTTCAGTCCTGGACCCTCTTCCTTTCTCTCTATACTCTGCCCTGGCGAATTCATCTGCTACTCCCCCCCCCGGGTCTTTTTATCTCCTTTATACAGACAACTCTCAAATTTATATATACAGCTCTAATCTCTTACCATCAACTTCATCCAGAGGAGAGGATTAAGGCAGGGGGAGGGTAGGAGACGCTAGGAGAAGATGAAAGGGAAAAGAAGGCGAGAAAAGGAGGAAAGAGAGAAAGAAGGAAAAAGGAAACAGGCTAGGAAGAAATAAAAGGAGAGAAAGGAGAAAGGAAGGAGAGACTAGGAGAAAATGAAAGGGAGAGAGAGAGAAAGAAGGAAAGGGGAAAGAGGCTAAGAAGAAAGGAGAGAAAGGGAGAAGGCAGAAAAGATGGGGAAAGGGGATAAAGGGGGAAGAGACAAGAAAGGAGGTAAGGAAGTAAATTAGAAAGAAGATGACAAAAGACGGTATGGAGGAAGGCAATTTTAAAATAGGCACAAACTTATTAACAGAGAATTAATAAAGTTAACAGAGCTGTGAATGTGAAGACAGGAAAAAAATGCATTGCTAGTACATGTTTCTTTACACCAGTTACCAAGTGTCATTCACAGCTATCAGAGAGTAAAGAAGAGAGAGAGAGAGAGAGAGAGAGAGAGAGAGAGAGAGAGAGAGAGAGAGAGAGAGAGAGAGAATGTATGTGTCTATGTCTGTGTGTGTTTGCTAGTGCCCATGAAAGCCTGGTACTTAGCAAATGCTTGTTTACTGACTGTGAGAAAACTGGGGAGGGTGCAGCACAGAGCCAGGGAGATGGGAACCACAGAGCCCTAGCACATCAGACAACTGTAATCTGAAAGGCCTCTGATATGATGAAACCTGCTTACGTCATAACATTTTCAGGTTCACAAACCACAAGGGAATGAAAGGAGGAAACAAGTCATTTCTGTAGTTTGTGGATAATTCATACCCCAGTCCTGCCTCCTGTTTGAACTTTGAAGGACTTACGTATACATAGTAGGGCAATGAGGAAGAGGGCAGAAGGCCTGGCAAGGACAAGGAACATTAGCACACTTAAATCACATGTATATTAGATACTGCTAACCCTGCCAGGGTTGACCCCCCCACCCCTACGTCTTTTCTGTGCTGGAGAAGGAAAAAGAAGATAAATTGCCAAACTAATATTGGAACAGAGAGGGGGTGGGGAGGGTCAATGATCATGGGAATGGGGGGAGGACCCTTAGATTTCCATCCGTTCCTTCTACACTTCAAGCTCAGCAGAGCTGACTGCCTAATTAAGTCTTTCCTATGGTATATTCTTCCAGCCTGTATTCAGTAATTATGTGTATTATGACAGGTTCAATTCATATCTCTTAACTACTTTCCCCTTGCTGCCACGCCACCATCCATAAAGCTCTTAATTAGAAACTGGCCTCTAGTGTTTGTGGTTTCTCACACACAACACTCTCATCTCCCCTGTCTATGTCTTCACATGGCTCTCCCACAGGGCTGGGAATGTACTCCCTCCTCATTTCCCCTTCTTAGAATGGTGTTTCCTACAAGCACTGTCTTCTATGGAAAGTCTTTCTTCCTCCCTCTAGATGCCAGTGTCTTTCTCTCAACATTTTCCTCACGTATATTATGTATATGTTGATATATGAAAGGGCTATCTCCTCTGACAGAACGTAAGCACCAGGGGGAACAGGGATTGTTCCATTTTTGTCTCTGTGTTCCCAGCACCTCGTATGGGACCTGACACATGGTAGGTGTTTGCTAAATGTCTGTAGACAGGATGACTTTTGTGACAGCACAAAACCCCATCACTGGGGTCTTATCACGTAATTATTTTTGGCAGTGATTATTATTTTTTTCTTATGAGGCAACAGAAAAAACAGGTCATTACATTTCCATTGAGCCTAATACAACATTATGATTCAACAATTAAGTTGTGCTTGATATAAGAGGTGCACCTTGTGCTATGTATAAACTAATGGTTGAATAATTTATCCTTGACAGCAAAGCAGGTGAGTGACAAGAATATGATAACCGTAACGACAGCAGTGCGGTGCCTACTATGCACCAGGCACTGTGTTTAGTGCTTTGCAAATATTATCTCATTTGATCCTGGAAGCACTAAATAAATATAGGGTATTTGTATAACCCCTACCCTCTCTCCCCACCCCAGTCAGTATTGCAAAATGACAAGGTACCTTCTGAAGTCTTTAAGCAACCGAGAGGGTCCACTTACTAGCTATATGACTCTGGGCAAGTCTCTTAACCCTGTTTGCCTCAGTTTCCCTATCTGTAAAATAAGCTGGAGAAGGAAATGGCAAATCACTATAGAATCTTTGCCAAGAAAACCTTACATGGGGTCACAGAGTCAGACACAACTGAGAAACTGAACAACAAAGGGGTCCATTTTCCCTGCTCACCTCTGCCTTGCATATTCCTAGAGCTGGCAAGACCTTCTCAAAGAGTCTGGATATATGTGACCTGGGGCACCTAACACTAGGCCTCGACCCCCCATTTCAGTCATTATTATTATTATTATTATTATTGGCATGGGGGAATGTCTTCTTACAGGTACTATGCATTCACCCAGCTCTTTAGATGCTTATAGGGTGGTATGAAGAAGAGTGCATTGGACCTGGGATTGTAGACAGATGACATGGGTTGAGGTCATGGTTCCACCATCACTTACTACCTGGGTAACCCTGAGCAAGTCACTTAACCCCTGTAAGACTCCTACCTTTCATTTGTAGAATGGGGATGACTATTCTTGCACAATTGTAATGTTAATGGAATACAAAGATCTTTCCTGTGCATTAACAGGTCTATGTGACCACATGTCAATCATGGCTGTCTTGCTGCTTTTATAGCTTTGACATATCCTGAGCCCACTGGGGGAGGAACTTGCCTAAGGAGAAGCTTGCTTATGGGGAGGCTTGCTTACAGGGCAGGTTTGCTTGTAGGAAGGCTTTTACACCTTTGGGTACTAAGCTAATTAGGCACTGAGTCACTGAGGGTTGTGGAGCTGTCTGGCTCTGAGCTTATTAGTTGAAAACTATATATACTGGGAGCTTGTTATTTCACTTTTGGGGCTCACTCATGAGAAGGACCTTTTGATTCCCTGGACAGGAATCTGAGTAGCCGTTTCTTAAGACCTCCCCTCTCCCCGCCCCACACACACACTACTCAGATGTTGGTGCTCTTCCCACATGGTGGTGTATATAGGTGGTTGCATTATTCTGCTGGTTACGTTACTGGACTACTTACTGGTACTTATCTGTCTGTTAATTAAAATAAGATAATCAGGGGCAGCTAGGTGATACAGCGAATAGAGCACTGGCCCTGGAGTCAGGAGGACCTGAGTTCAAATCCGGCCTCAGACACTTAACACTTACTAGCCATGTGACCTTGGGCAAGTCACTTAACCCCAATTCCCCTCCAAAAAACAATAAAAAAAATAAAATAAGATCATTAACCCCTTTCTTTTAGAAAAGTATATCAAAGAACCTGTGCTAGCAGCCCACCCTGTGTGCTAGTGCAGTTGATAATATAACAATCTACCTCAAAGAGCTCTTTGTTGTAAGAATGGAAGGGAAGGGGGCCAGAGCAAAGATGGGGGTGTAGAAGCAGGAAAACTTGTGAGCTCCCCCCATAACCAACTCAAATACCTATAAAATATGACTCTAAACAAACTTTAGAGCTGTAGAACCCACAAAGTGATAGAGAGAAACAAATCTCCCACTGAAGTCAGCCCAGCAGGCAGACAGGAAGGGTCCATCGCAGTGTGCTGGGAGCTGATCTCATGGGCTCGAGGTTTTAGCCCCAGGGTGGCCCCAACCAGCAATGGCTGCAGCAGACTTCAGGAGAGTGGATCACCAGCAGCAGTGGTGGTTTTCAGAAATATCAACCCATAAATGGCAAAGACAGAGTAAAAGGTCAGTGTAGAACTCTGTTGGAACAGGGGGGACTTGAAGTGCTGTCTGGCCCATTTACCCTAGAGTGAGAAGCAGTGGAGGCACAGTAGCCATTCAGCCGCCTCCATGTGGCTGTTTCAGATCTCCTGGCCTGCAGATCATAGGGGTACCAAGAGAACATTCAGAGGGTAATTGCTCTTCCTTTAACCTGCCTGCACATGGACTGAGGTCTTGGGTGGTGGTCCTGAGGTATGTGAACAGTGAGTCAGAATTGTGGGGGCTGCAGAGAGGGCACCCTCTTAATAGCTCTAGCAGCTGTGAAAACCCTGGCAATTTGGGACAAAGCTCTCCTCTGTGGAAGCAGAGTTCTACTGTGGAAAAGAGCTCAAAAGTCAAATAATTGAGTGGCAGCATAAGCAAGCCTTAAAGGAAGCAAAGCAAGCACAGCAATCCAACTTTAGATTCCTTTAGAGGGGACAAAAAAGATAAAAGCATGGAATGGGAGGAAGACAATGGAGTCAGAAGTCCTGCACCAAAAGCTTCCAAGAAAAATATGAACTGATTACAGGCCATGGAGGAGATTAAGAAGGATTTTGAAAATCAAGTAAGAGAAGTGGAGGAAAAATTGGGAAGAGAAATGAGAAAGATGCAAGAAAATCATGAAATGAGAGTCAACAACCTGACTGAAGAGAATAACACCTTAAAAATAGATTAACTCAAAAGGTAAAACAGGCTCAAAAAGGCAATTTGCCAAATGGAAAAAGAATCTCAAAAGATCACTGAGGAGAATCATTCCTTCAGAATTAGATTGGAGCAAATAGAAGCTAAGGACTTTATGAGAAATCAAGATCCAAACAAATGAAAAATAGAAGGCAATGTGAAATATCTCATTGGAAAAACCACTGACCTGGAAAACAGATCCAGGAGAGAGATTTTAAAAATTATTGGACTACCTAAAAGCTACAATCAAAAAAAGAACCTAGAAATCACCCTGCAAGAAATTCTTGAGGAAAATTGCCCTGATATTTTAGAACCAGAGGGCAAAATAGAGGTTGAAAGAATCCACTGATCACTTCTTGAAAAAGATCCCAAAAAGAAAACTCCTAGGAATATTATAGCCAGGTTCCGGAGTTCCCAGATCAAGGAGAAAATATTACAAGCAGCCAAGAAGAAACAATTTGAATATTGTGGAAACACAATCAGGATAACACAAGATCTAGCAGCTTCTACATTAAGGGATCAAAGGGCTTGGAATATGACATTCCAGAGGTCAAAGGAGCTGGGATTAAAACCAAGAATCACTTACCCAGAAAAAACTGAGTACAATGTTTCAGGGGAAAATACGGTCATCCAACGAAATAGAGGACTTTCAAACATTCTTGATGAAAGAAACAGAACTGAATAGAAAGTTTGACAATCAGATACAAGAAGCAAGAGAAGCATGAGAAGGTAGACAGGGAAAAGAAATTGTAAGCAACTTATCAAAGCTGAACTATTTACATGCCTACATGGAAAACTATAATTGTAACTTATGAAACTTTTCTCAGTTGAGGATAGTTGAAGGGAATATAGATGTGTAATGTATACATGAATATATATATGTCTATATAGAGGGGTATATGTACGCTTGAATACATATGTGAGTGTGTGTATATATGTGTACAGGTATACACAGACAGAGGGCACAGGATCAGTTGAATAGGAAGGGATGATATTTAAAAAATGAAATTGAGAGGTGAAAGAGGAATATAATGAGAGGAGATGGGGAGAAACAGAATGGGGTAAATTACCTCATATAGAAGAGGCAAGGGATAACTGTCATAATGGAGGGGAAGAACAGGAAGGCAAAAGGGAATGAGTCAACCTTATTCTCATTGAATCTGGCTTAGGGAAGGAATGACATACACACTAAATTGGGTATCTCACCCTAAAGGAGAGTAGGGAGGAAGGGGATGAGAGGGGATGATGGAGGGGACAACAGGTTGGGGGGGAGGGTAGTAAGAAGCACACACTTTTGAAAAGGGACAAGGTCAAAGTAGAGAATAGAACAAGTAGGGGGGGGCGGGATAGGGTGGAGGAAAATTTAGTCAGTCTTTCACAATATATCCACTATGGAAATGTTTTGCGTAAATTATCATTATTATTATTATTTTACATGCAACTGGGAAATAAGACATACAGGCACCTGGGTACAGAGATCCATCCCACCCTACCAGAAAGTTGGAGGGTGTTGGGGGAGGATATAGGAGATAGCAGATTGGGGGAGGGGATATACAGTGGGATTGCTGTTTTGGGGTGGTGGGTAGGGGAAAGACAGGAGAAAATTTGTAACTCAAAATCTTTTGGAAATGAACGATGTAAACTGAAAATAAACATAAAATTTAATTTAAAAAATTAAAAAGTAAATGACAAAAAAAGAATGGAAGGGAAAAATGGATGGAAAAGTGCTTTGTAAATTTCATGGTGCTCTATAAATTATGTTTGTTTGGTTTTATTACATTTGAAGCATTGATTAGAGCAGGGGTGGGGAACCTGCAGTCTTGAGGTCACATGTGACCCTCTAGATCCTCAAGGGCAGTCTTTCTAATTCAGTCAAAAGTCTCCACTTGAGGACCTGGAGGGCCACATGTGGCCTGGAGGCTACAGGTTCCCCAACCCTGGACTAGAGAGTGAAGCCAAACCAACCAAAGCTGTGCTTCCACCCCGAGGGACTTTAATCACCACATTAAGCTCATCACGTAATGTGGTTTGTATTTCAAAACCCATTTCTCTGTAGGAGTGCTGGGAGAGCAGAACTGATACTTCCTCATCTCAGTCCCACACTCGGTGCCCCTGCCAGCCATATGACCTGCTCCCTAAATACATCACTGACAAAGGCAACATGAAGCCAAGGACAAACTGCATTCTGCCACATCAGCCTGAGCAGCCTCTGAGGTCAAAGGTGGGCATGAGGCGAACTTCTACTATTTCCATCCTACTTTATCTTTACTCAAATAGTATGTGATTTACATCTTTCCATCTACTGTTTATTCAACTCACAGGCCAACAGTGAGGATATTTCAGAATTTAAAAAGAAACACACATCAAGAAAGGAAAATATGTTTTCCCTCTAAAATTCAGTGTAGTTATCTTTTTAATCACAGTAATCACTCATGTTGATATAGCTCTAAGGTCTCCAAAGTGCTTTTCTCACAAGAATCCTGCAGAATGGGCAGTGTAAGCATTATTAACCATGCTTTACAGTCATTTCAGTCAGCTCTGATTCTTCATCACCCCATTTGTGGTTTTCTTGGCAAAGATAATGGAATGTTTTGCCATTTCCTACTCCAGTTCATTTTACAGATGAGGAAAATGAGGTAAACAGAGTTAAGTGACTTGTTCAGGATCATACAACCAATCATACAACCAATATGTGTCTGAGGCTAGATTTGAACTGGGCAAGAGCTGTCTTCCTGACTCAAGGACCAATGGGCCATCCACTGTACCACCTAGCTGTTCTACAGATGAGGAACCTGAAGTATAAAAAAAATAACATGACTTATTCATAGTTACAGAGCTAGGACCTGTCAGAGCTAGGATTCAAACCCAGAAGTCCTAGTCCAGAAGTCTATCTACCAAACCACGATGCTGCTCTACATGTGGTCTAAGCCCTTCAGAATCCCTGTGTACACAAGAATATCCAACAATAAAATCCCATGTAAGTGTAACCTGTCTGTTTACAGAGGTTTCCAATGTGGCTGAAAAATCAACCAAATCCTTTTTTCCCCTTTTAAAGCATTTCTCTTAGAATCACAGCATCTTAGACCTAGAAAGGACCTCAGAAGCCATCTAGTAGTCCAAACTCTACCTTTTACCACGGTGCAGTGGGTAGAGTGCTAGACCTTTAGGCAACAAGATGTTAGTTCAAATCCAGCCTCAGATACTTACTGTGTGACCCTGGACAAGTCACTTAGCCTCTGTCTTAATGGGGATAATAATAACATCTACTTCCCAGAGTTGTGAGGATGATGTGAGATAATATTTATAAATTATATTTATAATAATTATATAATATAATATTTATAATATTGCAAAAACCTTGTAATCCCTGAATAGCTATACACATTCTAGGTACTATAATAATTATTATTAATTGTTCTAAAATTATAATTAAATTATATCATAAATCATTTAAAATTATAACAGCTAGAATAATGATGATGATGATGATGATGATGATGATGAAGAAGAAAACATGGCTTAGGGAGGTAAAGATATTTCCCCAAGGGAAATTTGTTTAAATTAGGTAATAAACCTTTTTGGCTGTGAACTGTGTCTCTTAACTGTGACACATGCTCTCTCCCATGCTATGCTTAACCCTCCACATGTTAACAGAACAACAAGTGCTACCTGCCTTCCTATTGCACTAGAAACCACTAAAGAGGGAGTCCAGCCACTGTTTAACCATTCAGTGCCACGTGAGGGCCCCTGGACGTCTTCTGATCTTAAGCACATCATCACTATAACTGGCAAAGAGGTTCCATCTACTCAGTTCTAAAAGCATGGGAAGGAGGAAGGCGATGGGAGACAAAGGCTGAGCCCCCTGGCAGAGCCCCGCTCACCCTGCTTCCCTCAGAGTGAGGTCATATCAGAATTAGAGTACTTACTGCATGTTGCGTAAATGTAGAAACATCCTGTGTGTCACTGCCAGAGTCTAGTCTAATGAGCCTCCCAAGTTTGGGGAAGCTTAGAACTGTGAAAATGACTGTTCTGTTTCCCGCGCTGTCTCCATCGTTGGTCACAGCTTTCAGGACATCAGATGTAATGGGCTTTGTGGAGCCTAAGAGACAAACCAAGATAAAAATACAGAATCAGTAAGGCCCCATCATAGCCCAGTGTTCCCTCTAAAAGGCTCATACTGGGTGATCTCATTTTCTCTTATCCCTCTTGCAACTCAGGAGCGGGCAAAATATTCTCTTGCCTCTCTTTGGAATTCCAGGATTTCTAGGAGACGTGATTTCATTAGTATAGGGACACCCTCCACCAATGCAGATGACTGCCGTTCTGTACCTCACTTAGTAAATGGTATTCATCAGTGGCCAGAACCAGAAAAAAAATCATCACTATGTAGTCAAACCCTAAGCCTAGAGTGATCAGATTCTCCAAATATTTAGGCCCTTTATTTCCAAATTCCAAATTTATTTTCAAATATTTCCAAGATGTCTCTCAACATTTCAGCTCCAAATTCAGGCCCCTTCCACTTTGGTAGGGCCTGGCAGAGTCTGGGCTCTGCTGGCACAGCCTTCAAGAACCCAAGGTCATAAGAAATCAGAGGCAGACTTTGTTTTGTTTTGCCATTAAGTTAATATTTATATGTGTCAGGGACTGTGCTAAATGCTTTAGTACTATTATCTCTTTTGAGCTTCATAACAACCCTAGGAGGTAGATGCCATTATGATCTCCATTTTGTAATTGAGAAAACTGAGGCAAACAAAGGTTAAGTGACTTGCCCAAGGTCACACAGCTACTAAGTTGCTGAGGTCAGGTTTGAACTCAGGACTTCCTGACTCCAGGCTTAGGACTCTATCCACTGTACTACCTACCTGATTCCTAACTGGATTCCAAATGGCATCTATAACTGCAAGATGGCCAGGCTGTAAGGGGAAATCATATATTTCAACAGACAGCTCAAGATTTTAGCTACTTTCTTCCTTTGTAGGAATAGTGTGTTCTGTAAACACTTGCCGACTAACCTTAATGCCATAAACAAAGCTTTTAAGTGGCAGCCTCAGTTCATCTTTTCCATTAAAGTCACTTAATTCAAAGGAGCAGGTGTTTCCCACTGTGGAGGGACGGCCAGACTTACTTGCTTAAATCTAACCACAAATCTAAGAGCCTAAAATAGGACAGTGGCTATTATGCTAGAGGCCGGCTGAGCTCTGGGGCTGGAGCCTCCTAAACATTTGAAAGTACTTTCTCAGTCCTCGATTTTAAAATGCCTTTGGCCTCTAAGACCGGGAGTTCAATGCTGGGGATAGAGGTGGGAATGAGGGCTGAGAGTATCTCAGGCTTAGGAGCACCCTGGCTCTAAGCTGGTTCAAACCTTTACACATCACATTTCCTACTGCCCACTGCCTCCTGTGTACGGCTGAAAGCCCTGAAACACTGCCATCTGCAGGCCTTCAGAGCTGATGGAGACAGGAATGAGAAGAGGGTGCCTGGACAAGGCAGGAGGCCGGGTGGGATCACGTGCCTCGGTGCTCCTGGCCAAGTTTCACAAAGTCAAAACCGGGTCTGAATTCTACACGGCCTAGACATCAACCAACGTCATTATGCCAGCCCCTGGATTTGTGCAGGAGGAGGGGTGCCAACAGGACCAACCTCCCCACTTCTATTTTTTCCCTTTTGTCTTCCTATCACACTAATTGTTACCGTAATCACCAGGTCAGGTCAATTGATTTGTAGGGCAGGGAAGGCAGCAGCTGTTGCCAATAACCTTGATGAAGGCAGCAGCCTCTCCCCATCCCCCAGCCCCAGGCTGTCTGCAGCAGCCTATAAAAGCAGAACTCCCCCAGGTTTCTTGGCCAGGGTCCCTAAGCTGCCAAGCTGACCTAGGCACAGGCGGCATGCTTTGTTAGGGTGTACCCTAAGGGAATGATTTCATTTTAAGTGAACATTTACTGGATACTCAATCATTTTATTCAGCAAGCTAAAGAAACTAAACAACTCTTATTTTTATAAAAAAATTAACTGCACTTAAAACATAAAACTTTGTAGAACTCTTCTTAAATTGAACCCTTCCCTTAAAATGGAGAACAACCTTTTCAACCTTTTTTTTGGATTAAAAGAAATCTTTATACCTGATTCTTGTTCTCCCCTTTAATCCCCCTCCCACCCAAATGAAGGAGAGAAACAAGTATTTATGAAGTACCTACTGTGTGCCAGGCTCTGTACTAAGCACTCTGCAAATATCCCAATTGATTCTCACATTATTATCCCCATTTTATAGGGTGAGGAAACTGAGGCACACAGATGTTAACTGACCTGCCAGGTCACCCTGATTCCAGGCCCAGCACCCTATCTGCTGCACCACCCAGCTGCCCCCAAGGCTGGTGGCACCCTTGACAACAACAAGGAAGCTAGGAAGAGGGAAAGGCTGGAGGAGAAAGACAGAGTTCCATTTATCACATGTTGAGGTTAAGACGTCTATGAGACATCAGGTTCCATCTAATGGACAACTAGAGATGCTTGATGGGAGTTTGAGAGATTAGTGCTGGGAAGTAGAGTCATTTGCATAGAGGTGATAACTGGAATCCACAAAATATTTGGTCTTGGAGATAGATCTATGAGCCTGAGTTCAGATCTAGCCTCAGACACTTACTGTGTGATCCGGGGCAAGTCACTTGACCTCTGCTTTAGTTTTCTCAGTTGTAAAAAAGGGGACTAATAATAGCACCAACCTTCCAGGGTTGTTGGGAGGATCAAATGAGATACTTGTAAAGCACACTGTACACTGACTAGCACAAAGTAGGCATTTAATAAGGGCCTTATTAAATATATATATATTTGTATATATACTTATATTTCCTTCCTTCCTTGTAGAAGTTCACATTCCAAAGACATCATTTTCAACAACCTCTCAAGGTTAATCTGTTACCCAGATGGTTTTTTTTGGAGCAGGGAAGGCAAGGCAATTTAGGTTTAATTCAAGGTTAAGTGACTTGCCCAAGGTCACACAGCTAGTACCTGTGTCAAATGCCTGAGGCTAGATTTGAACTCAGATCCTCCTGACTCCAGGGCTCTATGCACTGTACTGCCTAGCTGCTCCCCAGACTTTTAAAAGTAGTTCCAAGTACAGTTTGGGCAGCAATGAAACCTGGCTTAAGGCCACAGTATGTTCTAACATGCTACCTATTGGAGAAAAGTATATGCCACTCTTCAAGGGGAGAAACGATTAAGAGTTCATTCCTACTCCTAAGACTCCTAACCCTGGCCTAGAAAAAAATCAGAGAAAGGCCTAGAACATGCTTAGAGAGGCAGCCTCCCAGCAAACCACAGAGCACCTTGGGACAATCACTTTCAATCCACCAAACCGCAAACAGGATTTTCTAGCCGAGGAAGGGAAGGGAAACGAACATTTACTAAATGCCTGCTATGGGCTGGATACTGTGTTAAGTACTTTACAAATATTATCTCATTTGATCCCCACAATAACCCCAGGAGGTAGGTGCTATTCTTATGCCCATCTTACACCTGGGGGAAACTGAGGCAGACAGGTTAAATTACTTGCACGGAGTCACACAGCTAGTGCATGCCTTTTTTTTCCTATAAAACTCTATACTCACCAAAAAAGTATTCTCCCTTATGGCCCAAAGGAAAAAAAAACACCATCTGGGTCAGCTGAGGTGGAACACAGCACCCCCTGACCCATTACGCTGTTCCCACAGCCCAATGTGAACAGTCACTGAGAGATCCCTCTTCTGGGAAGGTAACTTCTATCCATCAGCTGTGGCTTTAAATAGCAAGGCGGGGAAATAACCATGGACATGAGGATCAGGGCCCATAAATGACTGCTGTAGGTGCTATGGTACAAAAGATTACTACTATTCTACCCCACCTATGTCTGAACTGATTCTCAGTTTAGGAGAAGTATTGTTATTGTTAAAGTGTGTTTAAAAGAACTTTAAAAAGTCTACTTACACAGAAAAATATTTGGTAATATACAAAAGTTTGAATGGATTTTGGTGTTGTCCTTATGATTTGATATGAGTTTCTCATTTAAATTAAAAGAGACTTACAATAATTTCTTCCATATATGGTCTGGGAAGACTGAAGAAAAATGTGATTTCAAGAGGAAAGACTCTTATGAGGTCAGAGAAGGAAAGGACATTCAGATACAGGACATGGTAGGTGTTTTAGGCTGTATGGAGAAACTATAAAATACCTGAGGACTTTGGGATAATCACTGGTGAGGGAAGAATTCTGGTCATTTTTTTCTTTTTTGTGTCTATTTTTATGAATGAACAATAGAAATCTAAAGGGCTTGGCTCTTTAATTATAGTGGCCTTGCCCCTTTCTCTTTAAATGTTTAAATACTATCTTAATGAATGAAATAGAATCCAAAAATGTGGTCAGAACACAATGAAGATATTTAAATTAATGCGAACAGGCTTCTCTCTGTCTGTGACCTTAGGCAAAAAAAAACAATCTTTCTGGGACTCAATCTATTCATCTGCAAAATGGGAGACTGGATTATAAAGGAAGCAGCATGGTGGGAAGTGCTGACTCTTGAAGCAGAGAACCTGGCCTCAAAAACTATTTAAGCCATTAAATAAAAATTTGTGCAAAGTCTTTTGGTCTCCCTGGGCCTCAGTTACTTCAAACATAAAATGAAGGGTTGGATGAGAGGACCTTTGAGGTCCCTTCTACATTCAGAACTACAATCTTGTGACTCAGTTATGACTAAGTTATTTCAAAAGTCTCCCCTTCAGTTCAATGATCTTTGAGAACACTACTTTACAGCAGATTTCTAAGTTTATCACTTTCTGTCATCAGTGCAGAGATACTTTACCACTCTGAAGTAGTTTTTAACTAAATGGTACCCTCATGGCCTGAAAGAGGAGTCATTATAGTTTTTTAAAATAAAACCAGCTTTTCTTCCTGATACATTGTTTCTATCTGTGGCACCACAATTCCCTTGGTCACTCACACAGGCCAATAACCTGGAAGTCCCTCTTTGATTCCTTCTTCTTCACCTCCCATCCCCACCCATTTTAATTAGTAACCAGGACTTGTTGATTCTATCTCCCCACATTCCTCCCATCGGTCCCCTCCCTATCTATCCCCACCAGCCACTGCCTTAGTTCACAGGTTAGAATCCTACCTCCTTATCCTTCATCTTGACTATCAAAAGAGCTTCTGATACTTTGTCCCCTTCTCGAATCTCTTAGTTCTACCCATCCGACAAAACAACTGACATATTAATTTTTCTAATGCACAGCTTGGATCTTATTATCCTAGGCAAACTTTTAATAGCTTTACATTGGTTGGTTGGTTGTCTGTTCTATATTAATGACTGACTGAATGATGTACAGACTCCTTGGTCAAATCAATAAACATTCATTCATTCATTTATTTGCTTTTTGTAGGGGGGGAAGGCAGGACAATTGGAGTTAAGTAACTTGTCCAAGATCACAGGCTAGTAAGTGCAAAGCATCTGAGTCCACATTTGAACTCAGGTTCTCCTGAATCCAGGGCTGGTGCTCTATTTGGTGCACCACTTAGCCACTCTGATTAAACATTTAGTAAGCCTCTACTTTGTGTCAGGTACTGTGCTAAGTAATGGGGGATATAAAGAAGGGCAAAATAAAAGGTCCCTGCCCTCAGAAAGTTCAGTCTAATGGGGGAGATAATATGCAAACAACTACACAGGAGCAAGATACAGGTGATACTGGAAATAACCTTGGAAGAAAGGTATCTGTAAGAAGGATTGGGAATCTTGCAGAAGGTGGGAGTCTAGCTGAGATGTGGCAGAAACAAGAAGCAGAGCTGAGGAGGAAGAGCATTCCAGGAATGGGGAACGGAGAGTGGCCTGTGTAAAGAACAGCCAGAAGGCCAGTGTCACCAGACCAACCACAGAGTTACATGGAAAGAAGTAAGATGTGTAAGAAGGGGCTATAGGGGTGGCTAGGTGGCACAGTGAATAGAGCACTGGCCCTGGAGTCAGGAGGACCTGAGTTCAAATCTGATCTCAGACATTTAACACAAAACTAGCCATGTGACCTTGGGCAAGTCACTTAACCCCAATTACCCTGCCTTCCCCCCTCCAAAAAGCAAAAAAAGGGGGGGGGCGGCTAGTAAGTAAGAAGGCTAGAAGCTAAGAAGGAACTGAGCTGTGAAAGGTCTGAATGCCTTGGCTTGCCATTCAAGAACCTCCACAATTTGACCGCAGCCCATTTTTCCAGCAGAATAAGACTACTCTCCATGACGTACTGATGCTCCAGCTAAACTGGACTACTTGTCACCACCTGAATGTTTCTCCAACCTTCCCACCTCTGTGCATTTGCTAATCACCATTCGCTAAACCTAAAATGCCTATTCACCCTTCTCACCTAATTTGTTACTGCTTACATTTTACCATTCTAGGCTCAGTTCAAAGGCTCCTTCCTCCACAAAGCCTTTTAATCTCTATTAGAGGTCAATTAATCTACTTGATCTCTGGTATGTTCTAAGCTTTCTGAGGACTGAGATCAAATCTTATTGATCTTTATATCTATCCCAGTACCAAGCACAGTAATGTATGCAGTAGGCACTTAATAAGATCATGGGATCATAGATCAAGAACTATAAAGGACCCCAAAGGCCATCTAGCCCAACCTGCTATTTTACAGATGAGGACAATGAGGCCCAAGGAGGTCAAGAATCTTGCCCAAGAACAAACAGCAAGTAAGTAGCAGAGACAGCATTTGAACTTGGGTCCTCCAACAGCAAATCAAGCGCCTTTTGTGTGCTTAAATGTATGCCAAAGGGGGATAAGGGGTGGGAAGGAAAGGTTAGGAGAAGGGCAATAAGACTTGTTTCAGCTAGATTCCTAAAAAAAAAAAAATCCTGCCTTTATGTTCAAAACAAATACACAGGAAAATATGTGCACAATTCACCATATCTCTCCATGACAAAATATAGCACACTGTGACTATGTAAATGGGGCATTCTAATCAAATGGAATGCATAAACTTAGCCTTGAAAGTTCCCTTCCCTTAAGGTCTTACCTGGAAAGACTCCCAGTCCTTTGTTTGCTTCCAGACTGAGGACCAGCATTTGAGCTGTGATGCTAAAAATCTGTCGGGGAGCAAAGTTCAAGCCATCCGTAACCTGAAAGCTAAAGCCACCAGACATTGCACCTGTAAAAGGAAAGATGACATATCATCACTTCAGTCAACCAACAAAAACAAACTCCTGCAAATCATACTCTTGTCTGTTAAAGGCCTTTGTTACACAAAGCTACATATTGTTGTATTTTTTTAAGGCTACTTTTAAAAAAGGCATAACTGAAGGTTTGAAAAGTATATATCTGGATGGATGGATGTAAATCTACATGTGTGTACATGTGTGCACATAAATCTACATGCATGCACACATATTTTTACATGTTAGGGTAACAGTAGAGTGAGCAGTAAATAATGTAAATCCTTTGTGGTAAAGTCACTAGCACCGAACGAGGTTTTAAAAACAGATTCACAGAATCTTCAGCAAACTAGAAGGCACCTTAGAGGTCATCTAGTCTAACCCTTTTATTATTTTAAAGATGAAGAAATGAGGCCCCGAGAGGTTAAATGACTTGCCCAAGGTCACACAGATGAAGAAGGATTTGGACCCAGGCCCTATGAATCCAAAGCCAGTGAGTTTTCCAAGAACTTACATTATTTGAACTACAAACACAAAGCCAAGTAATGGCACTTGTAAGATAGAAAATGTTGGCACAAATAATTAGTAATAACTACTGAAAGCAAGAAATAGGGCAGGGGGAAGGGGAAAGAGGTGTGGGGAAGATTATATGGGAAAATTTTAAAGATTGCCAGCAGTTCTAATTGTTTATTGGCCTCAAATTTAGCTGTTTCTACTAAAGACACATGCCAAAGAGATGGATAATCTCCCTTACTTCTGTGGGGGGATCAGTGATCTTTCCAAAGTCATAAATTAACATCTGAGCAAAATTGAATCTGAGAATGAGGGCCCAGATTAATGACTTCCTCCAGGAGAGCTTTACCAGCCTTGTTCCCAAAGTTCAAGTCAAAGAGAAAATTTACCAAAGTAAATATTTACATTATTTTCATCCTCTAAGAAATGCTCACTTAACAGCAGGCTTGGAAACACCATATTTTTTTGTCTCATATGCTCACTCCCCCTCTAGGTCACTGTGTGGTGAAGGCACCACCAGGCTCCATCATGAGCATGTATTTGCTTATTAAAATTATTTTGTGAAGGCGGCTCACTAGTCTAACAGGCCTCTCAAGTTCTCATTATCCAATCAAGCCAAGTTAGTTCTCCTGCCATATAAAAAGGTTATAGACTATTAAAAAATCCCATATAAACTCAAAAGTTCTTAAATAAAAGTGAGAAGCCTGTATTTCATCTACCCAAGAGCAAGAAACCAGAGTCAAATGTTGCATTTACAGTGTAGGATGGAGCTCAGAAGGTTGTATATAATGAAGCTTGAAATTAAAGTGACTCTTCCTTGTCATTTTATATTTGGGGCATTTTATGAATACAAAAACAAAATGGAGACTAGTCCAAAAAAAAAAAAAAGAATTATCTTAAGACAGATGCTGGAATATGATACCAGACACAACATGGTACCCAGGCTAATTAGAACAAAAATTAAGGTAAAGGAGGAGATATGAAAGCAGTGTGGTTCTGTGGTAGGGGAACAGATGGGAAACTAAGGGGGCACACAACCCCATCCAGACACAAGCTTTCTGTGTGATCCCTAAGTAAGTCACTTAGCCTCCCAAGTCTTGATTTCATCAACCTACTTGGGAGGCTATGTGGAATAATGAATTAGATTAATGGCAAAGCACTTTGCAAATATAAAATGGTAAGGAGACAAATGAAGAAAAACTCTTTTGCTGGGTGGCAGATAATGGATTGATGCACCAGTGGGTTGGCCAGCTGTTCTAAGCAACAGAGACATTTGTGGTTAAGAGCCAATCCATTACATTTTCAGAGTGAACATGAGGGTTGCTAATAGCATTCAAAGTGGGCAGATTTCCATGTTTTACCTTCCTCAATCTCTTACTACCTTTATTTCCAACTGTTATAAAAAAATGGAAAGTGATCTTGTATCCTGGCTAAAAACTAAACTGAATATTGACATCTTGAAATATTAGTCAACTGTCCGAAGGTTTTTAATTGGGAAGCTGTATCAAGATGTTTATTCAGGAGACATTTTTAAGGATTTAACATCTTGTGTGTATACAGCATAATCCTGGGTCAGCATTAATGCTACCAAGACCCAGTGCTCCTTACACCAGGATGCTGGCATCTTGGAAGCTATAAATACCGAAGCCTACATCCACTAAGCATCTCATATCATGTTTTAGACTTTGGGTTATAGTCATGTTAGTGCAACTCATGGTTAACAAAGCAATTGAGAAAATTGTTCCCTGTCTTCTTTCATCTCACAAAAGAAAAAAATGGTTTAAGTTCTTTAAAGGTAAACTGAGTTTTGCACAAGTATCACATGAGCAAATCATTAATGGAATGGAAGGATGAATAGACAGTTGACTCTAGATGTCTTTGTTAATGGAAGGAAGCAGTAGCACAGATAATCTCCAAAGACACATAATACACCTCTTGTATTGGGCTTTAGAAGTTGTTTTACACATATTTGGATATGGTATATAATGGCCCAGGAATTTGCATTTTAAATAAGGTAATAAAAACATACCACTCTGACTCAAAATCCTTCCTTCTCTGCTGATTCTTCCTCCCCTCCCCTATTTCCACCTTCCATTCCCCCCTCCCACCTCCCATCCCATCACTCATTTCATTCAGGGAATATATTACTTCAATTCTCAAACTAATTTAAAATGCTTGCCTAAAGTCACGTTGGACTTTCTCTACAGACCAGTGGGTCCAAATCATTCTTAGGGTAAGGAAATAATTGTTTTGGTTTAAAAGGCTTTCTTTTCCACCTTCTGCTGGTCATCAAAGTATTTACATTAAAACTGGGGAGGGAAGGTAAATAATAAAGTTGGTAAAATTTGAATGCAAGTTTTGCAAATAACTATACCCCCCACCCCCAAAAAACCCTACTATCTGTAGCATTATTAAAAATTATTGCATGGTTCTTAGTACAGATCGTAGAAAGGATTTAGGTGGCCTGTAGTCTTTAAGACAAAGACAGTTCTTAAGTGCTAGGTAAACATCCAATAAAAATACATTTTAAAATTAAAGTAATACTTTATAAAGTATTACTTTTTTCCCCTTTAACTACATACCGATGTGTACAAACACTAGGTGGCCTTCATTGATGTGAGCCTGGGTGAAATTCAGGATGCTTCTATTTGGAAAAGATTTCAAAGCCAAGTGACCATTGCTGGGAGGGGTAACGGAGTAAAATAGTTCCCCGGGTGAAGAATCAATGTCTTCTGCACAGAGATCATTTTGGGTTATTTCAGTAACAGAATTCACCCACACCTTAAAAATAAAAGCAACCACATATCTTGTATGGACTGACTCAAATAATCATTATATTTCTAAAATGGCAAACTGTATCCCTCCCCATCCCCAGATTAATGACTTTAAAATTTCACGGCAGAAAAACCTTAATGTTGAACCATGAGACTTTGAACCATGCAAAACACATGTCTAACCAACACAGCAACATGTCATGTGTTTTAACTGACATTTTATATACAGCAGGGAGTTTTAATTGAAGTATACACACTTGAGTGAAGGACACAGCATTACAGAATGACCACCTATGAGAGTTGGCAGGGGCCTTCACAGCCATCTAATCTAACCCATGAACAAGTGGAATGCCCACCATGACATTCCAGACAAGGCCAGCCTCTGCTTGAAGACTTACAAGGAGGGAGAGTCTGCTATTTCTCTAGGGACCCAATTCCACTTTTTGTTGCTGTTAGGAAGTTCCCCTGATACCAAGATGAAACTTGCTTCTGCAACTTCCAACCACTGTTCCTGGCTCTGCCCTCTGACCAAATGAAATGTCTAGTCCCTCCTCCATGTGCCATCCCTTCACATACTTGAGGATGGGTAATATATCTTCCTTGAGTATTTTCTTCTCCACACTAAGCATCCCCAATTCCTTTAACTGCTATCTCATGGCATATGAGATCCTTTGGCAGCCAGATGGTACAATGGACACAGTGCTGGGCCTGGAGTCAGGCAGGCCTGAGTTTGAAGATCTCAGTGTGACCCTGGACGAGTCACTTAACTTCTGTCAGCCTCAGTTTTCCCAAATGTAAAATATGAATAAAAGCATCTACCTTGTGACAACCGAATGAGATAATATATGTATAGCACTGAGCACAGTGCCTGGTACCAAGTAAGAACTTAATAAATGTTTGTTCCCTGGGGGACTCAAAAAAATGATCACTCTCCTGAGCCCCGTGCTTTCTGCTCTGTGACCATCTTCCTTACTCAGATATCCAATTACCTCTGGGCTTTTAGGTCATTCAAAATGATATACATTTATCGAGAATGTACTAATCCTATTGTAGGCAGCATAAGCACTGTTATTTAGGGAGTCCATGATCATAACAGTGGCATATGTTTCTCCATTTTGGAAAATTTTGGTCTATACCCTGGTACAACTTGCATCATTCAAATCCCACCAACTACCCACGTTTGCTCTCTATGTTATACGAGTATTCCCCCGCCCCATCCACTTTGTAGTTAGAAGAACCCCATGTATTTAATTGCTGGATTCCAATTTGGGAAAATCTGGGAAAGAATATTGGTGATATCCTATTACCCTGAAAACCTCTTGGGCCCCTTGGAGCCACTAGAGCACCTGCTAGAGGCCCTGTCATGATTCTCATAGACTTATGAATGAATTAAGCACTCGTTGTTTATAAGGTATCATGTCAAGTGCCGGCAATACAAATGCAAAAGACACTCCCTGCCTTCAAGGAAAAAAAAATAAATGTTTGCTCCCTCCCTCTTTCTTCTCCTTACCATCCAAGCTGCCACATTTATTCCTAATATTTATCTACTATATATTCATTCCTATCTATTTATTCCTAATTTAAATTATGCTGTTAAAAAATGACAGCACAGATTAGCTCTTGGGGGCGGAGCCAAGATGGCGGAGTAGAAACAGCTCGTCCAAGCCTCTCTGCCCCCAGATTCTCCACAAACTATGTAAAAAAGGACTCTGAAAATCTTCTGGAGCCCCAGCACCCACAGAACGACACAGAGAAGCTAACCTCCCGCTGAGGACAGCCCAGCACCCTGCAGGAAGGACCAGCACAGTGGTCTGGAAGCCGGCAGCGCGCAGAGCGCAGGAGCCGAGCCAAGCCCAGGTCCGCGTGAGCTGAGGTTTTAGCCCCAGGGCGGCAGGGCCAGCAGCCAGCTGGAGGAACCCCAGAACACCAGGAACTGTGGAGACGCCAGAATTATCAACATAGACATGCCTAGGACAAAGTAAGAGGTTAGTGTCCTATGGACTTTGGGACCAGTATTTGGGGAATGCCTCAGCTCCCTCCCCTAGGGGCTAGAAGCCGCTGAGGAGACACGCCATTTTGCAGTTTTCATAGGCATCTCCAGCTCCTGGCCTGCAATTAATTATAGGGAGATCCAGGGATCAGTCTTGGGGGTAATTGCTCTTGCTTTAACCTCCCT
>WOXC01010884.1:0-115925 GCA_011680675.1 Gymnobelideus leadbeateri | reverse complement strand
CCACCTCTGTGAAGTTTTCCATGGCACCTCCAGTTAGAAATTATTTTTTTTCTCATCTGAACTCATAGCACTTTGAGTCTTATTGTATTCTAATCTATATTGACTTTTTTACTCTCTGTCTTGCAAATCTATTCTGGCATATTTGTATCTCCTTTGGAGAAGCATAGTAGTTAGACAGTTGGCCATGGAGCCAAGAAGATTTGGCTTCAAATATTCCCTCTGATAATTATTAACTGTGTGAGCAGGGACAGATCAATTAACCTCTCTTAGGCAACTCTCTTAAGACAATAAACGAGATAAATAAATAATAAATTATAAGACAATACGTCAAAGATGCTGACCTGCATTAGTGGGAGTTTTCCTACTAGAAGTTCTCTACATTTATGAAATCACAAATCTGGACCTAAAAATACATACATACATATATATGTACACACACACTCCATTGTCTAGTATGGTACTACATTCCACATGTTAGACACTTAATAAATGTTAACCAAATAAATCTCTGAAACTCATCCTCTCCTTCCTATTCATACTATCCTACTGCATGCAGGAACTTGAAATATATATGTCTTACTGAAACAGCCTTCCTGCTGACTTCTCTTATTTAGTCTTTTCCTCTCCAAACAAACTAATTTTCCTTAAGTGCTTTTTGTCCTGTCATTCTTATGTCTAAAATCTTCAATGGCTCCCTTACCCCTTTTTGAACTTCCCCATTACTGTCAAGGGTGTTACCATTCTCGTATTCACCTAAGTTTACAAATTTAGTGTCATCCTCAACTCCTTGCTTTCACTTACCACTCCTGTCCAGTTAGTTGGAAAGTTATAATTTCTGTCTCTATAGGGAGAAAGAAAGGACACTTAAAATTAGGATCAGAAAAGATTTTGTGTAGAAGGTGTTACCTAAGCTATGCCTTGCAGGGAGATGAAAGTGAGAAGTACTTTCTAGACATGGGAAACATCCAGTAAAAAGGTCTTGTATGAGAAAGAGATGGTATGTCCACATGTCTCTGTGTATGATGGTTTCTCTGTTAGAATGTTGGCTATGTGAAATGAGGGGAAAAATTTTTGTTTTTGTTATATATACTTAGCATTTTTCAGTGCCTGCCACAAAGTGAGTTTTGAATAAAGGTTTTTTTAAATAATTGATTCAAGGCCCTCCACAATCTGATTCTATCCTGTTTATCAAATATTATTTCAGATAACTCTGTAGCATTTACCCTGTGCTCTAGTCTGTCTGGTGTCTCCACTATCTGATCAATATACCATGCTTATTGCTGCTTCTACTCCTATTCTTTTTTTTTTTTTTTACTTAAAAGTGGCATGTATGAAAGCTTTATTTCTTTTTAAAAATTTACAAATTTCCTTTTTTTTACTTTATCATAATGCTTTATTAACTTCTAGTTTACATCATTCATTTCCACAAGATTTTGAGTTAAAAATTTTCTCCCCATTTTTCCCCTACCCACCACCCCAAAATAGCAGTCCCGCTGGATATCCCCTCCTCCAGTCTACTCTCTCCCTTATCTTCCCCATACCCTCTCCGACTTTTTAGTAGGGCATGGTGGATCTCTATGCACCAGTGCCTGTATATCTTATTTCCCAGTTACATGTAAAATAATATTAATAATAGTATGTGTGTATATATATATGTGTGTGTGTATATATGTATATGTATATATATGTGTGTGTGTGTGTATATATATATATATATATTTTTTTTTAAACATTTTATTTTAAAACTTTGAATTCCAGATTCATTCTCTTCCTCCCTTGTCACCCACCCTTACTGGGAAGATAAACAGTTCAGTATAGGTTGTACATGTGTAGCTATGCAAAACATTTCCATAGTGGATATATTATAAAAGACTGACTTTATTTCCATCCCTCCTATTCCACTTCCCACTTGTTCTATTCTCTACTTTGATCCTGTCCCTTTTTAAAAGTGGGTGTTTCCAACTTCCCTTCCCCATCCTGCCCTCCCTTTCATCATCCCCCTTCTCATCCCCTTCCCCCCTCCTCTCCTGTAGGGTGAGATCTCCTATTTAATGTGTATGTCATTCTCTCCCTAAGCCAGATTCAATGAGAATAAGGTTGACCCATTCCCTTTTGCTTTCCTGTTCTCCCCCTCCATTGTAACCCTTTTTCCTTGACTCTTCTATATGAGATAGTTTACCCCATTTTGTCTCTCTCTCCATCTCCTCTCATTATATTCCTCTCTCACCTCTTAATTTCACCTTTTAAATATCATCCCTTCCTATTAAATTGGTCCTTTACCATCTATCTATGTATACAAATAGACATACATACACACACTTACATATGTATTCATACACCCATACATACATACATATACATATATATATGTATTTCTATTCCCTTCAGCTACTCACATATTGAGAAAAGTTTCATAAATTACAATTATTGTTTTTCCATGTAGGAATGTAAATAGTTCAACTTTGATAAGTTCCTTACGATTTCTTTTCTCTGTTTACCTTCTCATGATTCTCTTGCTTCTTGTATTTGAATGTCAGATTTTCTACACAACTATGGTTTTTTCATCAAGAATGCTTGAAAGTCCTCTGTTCCACTGAATGACCACATTTTCCCCTGAAACATGATGCTCAGTTTTGCTGGGTATATGATTCTTGGTTTTAATCCCAGATCCTTTGACCTCTGGAATATCATATTCCAAGCCCTTTGATCCCTCAGTGTGGAAGCTGCCAGATCCTGTGTAATCCTGATTGCGTTTCCACAATATTCAAATTGTTTCTTCCTGGCTGCTTGTAATATTTTCTCCTTGATCTGGAAATTCCGGAACCTGGCTATAATATTCCTAGGAGTTTTCTTTTTTGGATCTTTTTTTTTTTTTTAAAGCAATTGGGGTTAAGTAACTTGCTCAAGGTTACACTTCGGATCTTTTTCAGGAGGTGGTTGGTGGATTCTTTCAACCTCTTAGTTTGCCCTCTGGTTCTAAAACATCAGGACAGTTTTCCGTGATAATTTCTTGCAAGATGGTGTCTAGGCTCTTTTTTTTTTTTTGGAGGGCATTTGGGGTTAAGTAACTTGCCCAAGGTCACACGGCTAGGTTTTTTTTTTTTTATTTGTGTGTGCATTGTGTCTGAGGTCAGATCCAAACTCAGGTCCTTCTGACTCCAGGGCCGACGCTCTACTCACTGCGCCACCTAGCTGCCCCTTAGGCTCTTTTTTTGATCATGGCTTTCAGGTAGTCCAATAATTTTTAAATTATCTCTCCTGGATCTATTTTCTAGGTCAGTGGTTTTCCCAGTGAGATATTTCACATTGCCTTCTATTCTTTCATTTGTTTGGATCTACTTAACAGCATCTTGATTTCTCATAAAGTCACTAGCTTCCATTTGCTCCAATCTAATTCTGAAGGAATGAATCTCCTCGGTGAACTTTTGAGATTCTTTTTCCATCTGGCAAATTCGGCTTTTTAAGGCATTCTTCTCTTCATTGGCTTTTGGGGCCTCTTTTGCCATTAGAGTTAGTCTATTTTTTAAGGTGTTATCTTCTTCAGTCAGGGTGTTGATTCTCATTTCATAATTTTCTTGCCTCGTTCTCATTTCTCTTCCCAATTTTTTCTCCACTTCTCTTATTTGGTTTTCAAAATCCTTCTTAAGGTCCTCTATGGCCTGTAACCAGCTCATATTTTTCTTAGAAGCTTTTGGTGCAGGAATTATGAGTTCACTGTCTTCCTCCTGCTCCATGCTTTGATCATTTTTCTCCCCAAAATAGGAGTGTAAAGTTGGATTGCTCTGCTTGCTTTGCTTCCTTTGCCTGCTCATGTTGCCACTCAATTACTTGACTTTTGAGCTTTTTGCCACAGTAGTACTCTGCTAACAGACAGGGGAGCTTTGTCCATAATTCCTGGGGTTTTCGCAACTGCTGAAGCTATTACTTGGGTGCCCTTTCTGAAGCCTCCACACGCTCTGGCAAGCTGGTCACACTCCCCAGGACCTCCACCCTAGACCGCAATCCAGATCTAAGCAGGTTAAAGCAAGAGAGATTAACCCTCAGACTGGTTGCTTGGTCTCCCTACAATCTGCAAGGCAGGAGCTGAAGCTGCCCTGTGGCAGCGGCTGCATGGCACTGAACTACCAGATCCCAAATTCCACACTGCAGTGACCTCTCACTTTGTCCTTAGCATCTATGTGTTGATAATTCTGGAAACCGCCACAGCTGCTGGTGATCTGAAGGCTCTCCAGCCAGTGGCTGGTCCTGAGGCTAAAATCTCGGGTTTGTTCAGGGCTGGGCTCAGCTCCCAGAGTACTGCACTGGCTGCTTTCTGCTAGCCTACCAGCCTATCCTCAGTGAGAGGTTAGCTTCTCTGTGTCATTTTGTGGGTTCTATAGCTCCAAAGTTTGTTCAGAGTCACCTTTTACGTGAATTGGAGGAGGTGGAAGCCAGAGCTGCACCAAGACCCGTTTCTACTCTGTTATCTTGACTCCACCCCCAATCAATTTATAAATTTTTTTATAAATATAAATAAATCTGTTGTTTATTTTTGTTGTTCATTTTTTAACTGTAGAATTTTTTTCTTTTCTCACTTAACAGTGTTTTATTTTTTTCCCAATTAAAGATAGTTTTTTCCAAGTAAAGGTAGTTTACAACATTCATTTTTGTAAGATTTTGAATCCCAGATTCTTCTCCATCCCTCTCTTCTCTCCCTCTTCCCTAAGATAAGAAGCAATCTTATATAGGTCATACATGTACAGTCATGTTAAACATATTTCCACATTAGTCATGTTGTGAAAGAAGAATCAGAACAAAAGGGTAAAACCATGAGAAAGAAAAACAAAAAGAAAATGTAAATCGTATGCTTCAGTCTGCATTCAAACTTTATGGTTCTTTCTCTGGATGTGGATAGCATTTTCCATCACAAATCTTTTGGAATTGTCTTAGATGGTTGTATTGCTGAAAAGGGCTGGGTCTGTCATAGTTGATCATTGTGCAGTGTTGCTCTTACTGTGTACAATGTTCTTCTGGTTCTGCTCCCTTCACTTTGCATTGATTCATTTAAGTCTTCCCAAGTTTTTCTGAAATTATTTTGCTTGTCATTGCACATTAGTATTCCATCACAATGCTATACCACAACTTATTCAGTCATTACCCAGTTGATGGGCATTCTGCCCACCCCCCCCCATTTCTAGTCCTTTACCATCACAAAAAGATCTGCTATACATATTTTTGTACATAGAAGTCCCTTTCCTTTTTCTTTGATTTCTTTGTGTAAAGAACTAGTAGTGGTATTGCTGAGTCAAAGGGTATATACAGTTTCATAGCCCTTTGGGCATGGTTTCAAATTGCTCTCCCAGAATCATTGGAGTAGTTCACAACTCCCCCAACAGTGCATTAATGTCCCTGTGATTCCACATCCCTCCAGCATTTATTTTCCTTTTCTGTCATATTAACTAATCTGACAGGTGTGAGGTGATACCTAATTTCTCTAATTAGTAGTGATTTAGAGCATTTTTATAGGTATTCATTGCTTTGATTTCTTCTGAAAACTTCCTGTTCATATTTTCTGACTATCAATTGAGGAGTGGCTGTTAATCTTATAAATTTAGCTCAGTTCTCTATATGTTAGAGAAACTTGTAGTAAAAAAACTTTTTCCCAGTTTCTTGCTTTCATTCTAATCTTGGTTGCGTTGGTTTTCTTTGTACAAAACCCTTTAAATTTCATGTTATCATGACTATCCATTTTACTTCCCATGATCCTCTCTCTTTCTCTCTTGTTTGGACATAAATTCCTCATTTATCTTAGATATGATAGTTAAAGTTTTCCATGCTCCCTTAATTTGCTTATCACATCACCTTTTATGTTTAAATCATATACCCATTTTGACCTTATTTGATATATATTAGGAGATATTCATCTATCTATACCTAGTTTCTGCCAAACTGCTTTCCAGCTTTTCCAGTAGCTTTTTTTTCCCCCAAATAGTGAGTTCTTCCCCCAGAAGCTTGGATCTTTCAGTTTGCCAAATACTAGATTATTATGGTCATTTGTTACTATGTATTTTGCACCTAGTAGTAAGTTTTAATTTTTTTTCTCCTTCATTCTGTTCATTTGAAGAGCCTCCAACATGCTCCCCTCAGCAGTTTACATGTTTCACGGGAGAGATTGACTGTATCCCTGTGGCTTGGAGATGTGATGGCTTCACTGAATGTGAAGACCACAGTGATGAGCTAAATTGTCCTGTCTGCTCAGAGTCCCAGTTTCAGTGCGCTAGTGGGCAATGCATTGATGGTGTCCTTCGATGCAATGGAGATGCAAATTGCCAAGACAAGTCAGATGAGAAGAACTGTGAAGGTAAAGTACCTTTTGGTGCATGTCAAAAGCATGCTTTAAAAAATAATTGGAATCCTTTTCCTTTGAATTTTAATTATTTTGGTTCAGTTATAAGTATTAGGTTTCTCAAGTGCCTTGTACTAAATTGTTTCTGAACACAGTACTGTGAAAGTTTTCTTTCATTTCTCAAGCATAAGAAGTACTAATTGTAAAATGTAATTGTTATTAAAAAATTTAAAATGGGACTAGGGTGCAAAAGAGGAATGTCTAATTAGAGTCTGCATTTGAAAAGGAACTTAATCTTTGGCCAAGATACTCTAAATTTATGGAGCTCATTCCCTTGAGAAGAGCAAACATTCCACTTACTTTTTTATTCTCTCTCTCCCTTTAGTGAAACCAAAAGAACTAGCTCTTCTTTAGCATAAATAGCATTGAAAGTAGAAGTTGATTAAGAACAAAGTGGGGAAATTACTGATGGATTTATTTCTATTCTATTCATTCCTGTATATTCTCACTCCACCTATGGCGTTTTTCTCAGGTCACGTCTAGCAATATAGTTGTTTTTTCTTTGCACCTCCTGAATTCTTGTTTCAGAATTTTTGCCAGATTGTGTTTTAAATAATTGTGACAATTTTTTTGCATTTTATCTAGTGCTTTGTTTAATTGATCAGTTCCGTTGTACCAATGGACAGTGCATTGGAAAGCACAAGAAATGTGATAATAATGTGGACTGCAGTGACAAGTCAGATGAGCTAGATTGTTGTAAGTGGGGTTACCATCCTTGAAATCACCATTCAAAGGGGAGGGAAAAGAAGGGGAATCTACAATGTAATGTTTTTAAAAATATAATTTTTTTTGTTATTCCTCTTCTTGCCGTGATATTCCATCCCAATAACATATTAACAGTAAAATAAACTCCTTCCAGTGATTACTGTGTGTTATGGGTGCTCAAATCCATAAATATTCTCTGTTTTACTTTTTTCAATATGCTGAGCAGTTTTGCTTCCCAGTATTTTGTTTCATTCCTGCTTTATTTATGGCTGATGAATCTTGAGTGCTTGTTATATTAAAAAAAAAACATTTGCTTTGACTCTGTATGCTTATGTGCATATATATGTGCATTTATTGCATGTGCTTGAAAAAGAAAAAAAACAACTGCTGGGGGGATCATCATTGAGGTTTGTAATTCAGCCTTTTATTAAAACACTATATTTCATTCTTTTTTATTTTACATTAAAATTTTTTTTTCAGTTAACACACATTTATTTTTTTTTTCTTACTCAAACCAAAAACCACCCTCCCCATTGGGAAAAGGAGAAAAAGAAAACCAAAACCTTTTAAACAATATGATCACTTACATTGGTCATGTCCAAAAATACTTATTTCATTCTGTACTGTGAATCCATCACCTCTTTGTCAGGAAGTGGGTAGGATGTAGGTCTCTTGAATCATAGTTTTGTCATTGTGTTAATTAGAGTTCTTATGTCTTGCAGTCATTTGCCTTCATAATGTTGTTGCTATTTAAATTTTGCTTCTAGTTCTACTGTCTTTATTTTATATCAGTTCACATAGGTCTTCCCAGGTTTCTCTAAAATAGTCCTTTTCATCATTTCTTGTAGCAAACAGTAATATTCTATTACATTCATGTACCAAAATTTGTTCAGTTAATAAGCCTTAGTTTCAGTTGTTAGCCATCCTAAAAAGAGCTGTTATAAATATCATACCTATGGGTCCTTTTCCTCTTTCTTTGATTTCTTTGGGGTTGTAAGCATCATAGTGGTATTGCTGCATCAAAGGGTAGGTACAGTTTAATAATTTTGGGGGTATAACAGTTCTAAGTTTGTTGCTAGAATCTCACAATTCACAACTCCATCAACAGTATATTAGTGTCTGTTTTCTCCAGTTTCTCTCAGTTCTTGTCATTTTCTCAATCCCTTAGTTGAACCAATTCAACTCTACACTGTCCCTGAGACTTATTTCTCTTCTTGCCCTGCCAAGCTTCAGTTTTGGCTTTTTTCCACCATCCGCAGTTTGCTCCTATTCATGTATTGCTGAAGGAGCAAGAGAAAAATCCCCAAACTGTGCTGACATAATTTTGATTAGGACCTCATTAGGGTGAGGCGGTCCTTTCACACCTCCCTAATCAGTTTACTGTCCTACTATCCAACTCACTGTAGTAGCTTTATCAAACCTTTTCATCCCTCAAACTTCCCGTGCCTTCCCTACCTCCTATTTTCTCAGCTGAGAAACTTGCCTCATATTTCACTGAAAAAGTTGAGACCATTTTCCAGGAGCTCCCTCTTAGTCCTTACTCCTTATGTCACATTCCTCAGAGGCCTTTCTTCATTCTCTCCTTCACTCCTATCTCACATGAAGGGGTGGTCCTTCTCTTTGCCAAGATAAACCCCTTTCCCTTAATATCTGCCTTACCATTCCTCTTCAGTCTCCTTTGCTGGTTCTTCAGTGTCCCCCAGGACTCAATCCTGGGCCTTTTTCTCTTCTATACAGTTTAACTTGATGATTACATCAGCCCCCCCATGGATTCACGTATCATTTCTATACTAATGATTCTAAGGTCTGCTTACCCATACCCACTACCTAACTGGTGGCCTCTGCTGACCTCCAGTCTTGAATCTCCATCTACACACTGAGTATCTCGAAGTGAATGTTCTATATACATCTTAAACTCAACATGTTTAAAACTGAATTCTTTCTCTTTCCCTCTTCCTGCTTTTACTGTCTGTCTTGTTTACTTCCTAATTGTGTATTTCCTATTACACCATCCTCCCAGTCCATCACAACCTAGGTCACCTTTGACCTCTCTCTTACCCCTTGTATCTATTATATTGCCAAGTCCTGTTTATTCTACCCTAATAATATCCCTTACATGTGTATATACATATATATTTTTTTTTCCTCCCCCTCTCCTCTGACACTGCCACTACCCTGATTCAGGACCTTATCAATTAAGCTTAGGCTCCTGCAGTAGCCTTCTGGTTGTTCTCCCTGCTTCGAGTTTCTCCCCACTCCAGTCCATACCCTATTCAGCTGTCAAATTGATCTTCCTTGGAGTACAGGTCTGACTGTGCCACTGCCTCCTGTTCAGTAAACTCCAGTGAATCCATATTACTTCCAGAATCAAATATGAAATCCTCTTTTTGGCTTTTCAAGTTCTTCCTAGCTCCACTCTTTACCTTTCCCACTCTTCTTCCACTATTCTACCCTCCATATATTTTTCAATCTAGTGATGCTGACTTTCTTGCTGTTCCTCTCACATATACTCCATCTCCCAATTCCATGAATTTTCAAGACTGTCCCACATGCCCGCAATTCTCTCTCTGTCTGCATCTCCTTCAGATCCCAGCTAAAATTCTACCTTTTGCAAGAAGCCTTTCCCAGACTTCTTTAATTTTAATACCATTCCTCTGAGATTATCTCCATTTAATCCTGTAAATAGGTTGTTTATACATAATTGTTTGCATGTTGTATTCCTCAACTCTGGCCCCCAGTAGACCTAATAGGAAGGTATTAGACCATGAGGTCCTTAGGGGAGTGGGTCCCAGGTTTGTTTTTGTTTTGTGGCCTTTCTTTGTTTCCTCAGCACTTAGTACAGTGTCTGGCCCATAGTAGGTATTTGATAAATGCTTGTTGACTTGACTGGATAGTATTCTACTCTTTTTTAGAGAATTCTTGTCTTCTCCATTTCAGATCCAACTGAGGAGCCAACCCCACAGGCCACCAATACAGTTGGCTCAGTGATTGGAGTGATCCTTACCATTTTTGTATTTGGAGCCATGTACTTTATCTGTCAGAGGGTGTTCTGTCCACGAATGAAGGGAGATGGGGAAACAATGACAAACGACTATGTAGTTCATGGACCAGCATCTGTGCCCCTTGGTTATGTGCCTCATCCTAGTTCTCTGTCAGGTTCTCTGCCAGGTGAGTTAATTATGGAGAACTATTGAAGTGAAAATCAAATTCCTTTATAATACTGTTTCTTAATTGTGTATAATAAGTTTTTTTAAAAAATAAATGTTGTTGCCTCTCATTGTCCTTTTCTTCACACAAGGTCTGCTTTGTGAAAATTACAAGATATATTGTAAAATGGCAAATAAAACTTGAGAATTCTTCTATTTGCCACCTGTAGGTTGTTCCCTTTGCTTAAAATGAGGACAGCATGTCCATGCAGTTGGAGAAGGGGAAAAAGTGACAGATTACTACAGGCTTAATTTTGGAGTAAACCCCAGGAGTCCCGAAGCTAGAGAAGAAATAGGAGGCAAGAAAATAAGCCAATTAAGAAATCTGTCAATAATAGCAGCACCTGGAATAATCAGGAGATATAGGAGAGAGCCCTAACTAGATATGACAGCACTGGGATGAAGGTTCCTTTCTTCTTCCAGAGATGCCAGGAGCTGACCAGGGAAATATTTCAATATGGAACTAGAATTTCCTTTTCCCAAATAACTCCTCAATTTCTTTTTAAGGATAAAAAGAGAAATGCCCCCCAGAGGCTTTCACAGGGCATTCCTGTAAGTAAATTTTCAGATTTCATAAATTGTAATAATAGTGATTATCATCATTATTTATCAGATCATCTAAAGCTATTTCAGATCCATAAATTTAATGGCAGCTGTCAAATTAAAATAGCATACAGTTAATTCAGTTTTAGAAATTTAGAAAATTCTTTCCATTAAGATATGTCAGAGTAAATGTTGGGAAGAAAGAGTTTAGATTATTATTTTTTGTGTTTTCATTATTGGGTTTATAAGATTAACGTTATTGATTTTTGAAGTTTAAAAGCTAATTAATGCATGGGGTTTTTTTTCCCTTCTTTGTTCTAGGAATGTCCCGTGGCAAATCAATGATTAGTTCCCTCAGTATCATGGGTGGAAGCAGTGGACCACCTTATGACAGGGCTCATGTCACTGGAGCATCATCTAGTAGTTCTTCAAGTACAAAGGGCACCTACTTCCCTGGGGTAAATGTTCCCTTTAGTGCTTCCTGTTTTCCTCCTTTGCTTCTGTAATAGCATTTCTTCTCTCAAAAAATGAGCTACAACTTTAAAATAATGTTTCGTCAAATGAGGAGGGGAAATAAACTTACACTGGAAAATTACATAAAGTTAATATTTTCAAATTTTCTTACATTTCCATTCAAATTTAGATATTTTATTCATTTCTGTAACTTGCTAACTTTAATCAGTTTTGATGATGCATCATAGTGCAGGGTCTTTGTGGTTTCATCACTTCCTAGAATGAAAATTACTGGTTTTAAAATTAAATAAATGAGGCTATAAGGAAGTTTATCTTCCTATCCAATAAACCTGACTATCAAAAATTTAACTATAAAATGAACAAGTCTTGGGACAGCTAGGTGGCACAGTGAATAGAGCACTGGCCCTGGAGTCAGGAGGACTTGAGTTCAGATCCAGCCTCAGACATTTCACTAGCTGTATGACCTTGGGCAAGTAACTTAATCCCAAATGCCCTGCCTTACCCTCTCCAAAAAGACAAAAAAAAGAAAAGAAAATGAACAAGTCTGTAAGAACTAGGCAGGGTGCCTAAGGATTACTGAATAAAAGTATTATTGCAAATTTTAAGTAAAATTATTATCATTTGGGGCGGCTAAGTGGTGCAGTGAGTAAGAGCGCTGGCCCCAGAGTCAGGAGGACCCAGGATCGATTCCGACCTCAGAAAATGAGCACCCACACATTAAAATAACTAGCCGTGTAACCTTGAGCAAGTTACTTAACCCCAATTGCTTAAAAAACATGATTATCATTTAAGGGTGCTGCGCTGACCTCTAAGGAGGCTTGAAGGCAAGGGGAAGCGCTGTCAGAAATTTCCCTGTTTGAGGATCTCTTCCAATGTCAGCAACTCTAGCCTACCTCTGCCCTTTTCTTACCATTTGGATAAACATCTCACAAACTATGTTTTTGTCTCATCATCTGTGTTAAAATTTTGTCACGTTAAATGAAGTTTATATGTTGACTATAGAATTCGTGTGTTATCATACTTCATGATTTTTTTAAAGGTACATTATATAGAATGGAGTACATGTTTAGGAGACAGAAATTGGGGAGGAAACTCAGTTATCCTTTTCTATGTTAGAGTGATTCTGTTTAATTATTTTATATCATGTTTCCTTTTAGATTTTGAACCCTCCACCATCCCCAGCCACAGAGCGTTCACATTACACCATGGAATTTGGCTATTCTTCAAACAGTCCTTCTACTCACAGATCTTACAGGTAAATAGAGTTCTTTTCTACCCTCACACTTAGCCTTTTCCTTCCTCCATCATTAATTCTTAGCACAAGTCAAGATGTTTATGTAGAAGAAAATGCCTCCTACTTTGAGACTAGAAGTCACAAGAAATAGGTAATGGTCACGGGGTCAAGAGCAGGTGCAGCCTCTCTGTGTGGCACTGATGTAACAGATTCATCTTCTTTTAATATACTGGGCTTTTCCTCTACGCCGCTAGCACGAGAGGAGAGCTGTGAGAGGACAGCAGCACTGAGAGTCGAGCGCTTGCAGAGCCTGCCCAGCAGGCTGTGTGGCTCATGGGTTCTCCATCTTTTTGCTGCAGTTTCTTCTGAGGCAAACCCTAAAGGAAATTGAATGGTGAGGATCCTTGAAGGGCAGAGCTAACCAAAATCACTCAGGAGCGATGACAGCAGTTACTTTGTTTTGTTCTTGTGCCTCCCCTTGTTTCACCTTCCTAACTCCTGCTCTCTCCCCTGCCCCCACAGGCCATACATGCACTTTCACTTTTATTGGCCTTCATTCCACAGAAATGTGGATTGTGTACAATACTTTGATTGGGATTGTTATGGAAAAAGGTAGTGTTGGTGTGTTCTGGAAATCGAGAGCAGGGCAGATCAAGGAAGTGGCTGCTGTCCTCCCAGGAGCCTGGCCTTCACTTACCCATAGCACTGAGTGTCAGAGTCCTGGCTCTGGGTGACAAAAGCAGAAGCTCAAGCTGACAGTGAACGATTCTTTTAACTGCTCCAGTATGGATAATCAAATTGTTCTTGTACATACTCAAAGGAGTTTCTGTGTTTAAAAAAAACTCAACAATCTGTACTCTTTCATATGATAACAATAGGGGTTGGCTAGGTGGCACAGTGAATAGAGCACCTGTCCTGGGGTTAGGGGGACCTGAGGTCAAGTCCGGCCTCAGACACTTAACACTTACCAGCCTTGTGACCTTGGGCAAGTCGCTTAACCCCAATTGCCCTGCCCTCCCCCCCAAAAATAAAGAAAAACATGTGATAACAATGATAGTAGCAGCAACTAGCATTCATATAGCACTTTAAGGCTGACAAAGTGCTTTACAAATGTTATCTCATCTTATCTTCATGAAAATCCTATGGAAAATACCCATTATTGCCTCCGTCTTGCAGATGAGGATGACTGTGAGGCAGGAAGAGCCAGTGTCTGAGGTGCCTCGCAGCCAAAATGGCCGTTGGCCAGTGTGTTTTCTTTTTTCCTTCATAAGCAGTCCCTGCCTGCTGATAAGGGGTAGTTTATACCCCTCTTTAATGTGTAAACATACCCACATACGCACCATTTCCCTTTTTTTCTTCCATGGTTTCTGCTATCTTTTCCCCTCCCCATAAGAGACCTGGGCTGATGTGCATGGTTAGAATAGTGCTCTTTCTAGCACTTTCCTGCGTGAGTTTTTCCTTCCATAGTGAAGTATTTCTAATGCGTTTGTGATAAAGACCATCACTTCCTGTGCAGTGAAGCTATCCTCTCTCTCTTCCTCCTAGCTACAGACCGTACAGTTACCGTCACTTTGCACCCCCCACCACCCCATGCAGCACTGATGTCTGTGACAGCGATTACGCTCCAAGCCGGAGGATAACCACAGCAGCAGCCAAGGGCTACACCAGTGACTTAAACTATGACTCTGAGCCTGTGCCCCCACCTCCTACTCCACGAAGCCAGTACCTGTCAGCCGAAGAAAACTACGAAAGCTGCCCCCCTTCCCCTTACACAGAGAGGAGCTACTCTCATCACCTCTACCCACCTCCACCGTCCCCCTGTACAGACTCCTCCTGAGGAGGGCCCCCCCCTCCTCTGACTGCCTCCAGTGTAAAGTGTAAATACAAATTGGTTGAGATCTGGAGGGGGGGAGGGAGCTAGCAGAGAAAGGTGAGGCAGACCATGTACAGATAAGAGTTTTAAATGGGGTGGGGAATACTGGAGATATTTGTACAGAAGAAAAGGATATTTATATATTTTCTTAACAGCAAAGTTGCTGCTTGTGCCATAAAAAAATTTGTATAAAATAAATTTGTACTAAAAATTTTTATTTTTACAAACTGAACACACAAAACATGCCTTAAACCCAGGGAAGTGACTGTGAATATACATAGGAAACAGAAAGACAAAGGTGAATCACTGTCTAGTAAGATGTGGGCTTTGTTGATACCAAAAAGAAAAAAAAAAAGGTCCATGACCATCTCAGAGCAGCAAACCATAGGTATTTTGAAGTTGCTAATTATCTTTCATGTTAACTATGGAGGGTCAGCCGCTAAAGTTTAAATATGAGGTAGGAGAAGGAAAAATTACTAACAAAGGGCTTTGTTTTCTATAGGAAATACAGTGAATTTAGCAATGAAAAAATATATATATATATATATATATTTTAAAAGTATATATGTGTGTGTGTGTGTGTGTGTGTGTGTGTGTGTGTGTGTGTGTGTGTGTGTGTGTGTGTGTGTGTGTATATATATATATACTTTTAAAATAGTCCATTCTGTGATGGTTTCTTTTGGGAAGAGTACATCATTTGTCCAGTATCATGTCACAGAGTTGTGTGTGTTCATTTATCACACACACACACACGTATATGCACGCACACGTGCGCGCACGCACACACACACACACACACACACACACACACACACACACACACCTCTACCCTGGACTCCACCTTTATTTGAAACTAACATTCTCCTTAGGCCATCTGTCCTACCTCCTTATCAGAACAGTCAATCCTATGGATGCTTTAGCCAAGACACCATGATTTTTTTTTTTTTCCAATGAATTATAGAGTTTTCTGATTGGAATGTTTTGTAATTGTTTCAATTTCCCAGTAGGCTCAGTTCTCCAACTTGACTCTTTCTTCTGCATAATGTTCACAAGTTAAACATTTTATTATCCATTTCCTTTCCCAAGATATCTTTCCTTCAATGCTCACAGATATGTCAGTATTTTCTATGACATATTATATAGACAGTGTTTATGAATTATAAATTTAGTCTATTGTAAATTAATCGTATATCCTTGCAGTACTTTCAGTGTATATCATAATATAAATCACTTTATATAAATATATATTTTCTGAATACAAAGCATTTAAACCTATTGGAGACAATCTATTAAAATAATGAACGCATTGGAAGGGTTTTATCATCTATATATTAACTCTGTTCTTTCATGTTCAGTAAGCCAGTTTTCTCAGCATGACTTTTACATACCTCTCCTTGTGTGGCATGATTTTTAGTGTTTTCCACTGTGAATATTAGGGTTATTGTTGTTTTTTTCCAGATTATCCTTAACCAAGTTATTCTTAATTCTCTTCATGTTTATTTTTAAAATATGTTCTCTCTCCAAACCTGTTTTGATTGAAATGGTTGGTGTTTAGTCATTTAAACAAGAAATCTGTTTGGACCGAATGGGAAGGTGAACTATTTGTTGACTCTTTAGCTGCCAGAACTGAGGTGGAAGGGAAAAAGAAAAATCCTTTATATTCAATCTGCATCTTCAGTCATCAGGGACAAGATATGGTATGATCTCAGCACTGCCACCTTACATGTTTCCTGTTCCTTCCTGCTAAAAATTAACAGACTTAAAATAGCATGTTTTCATTTAAACTTACAAAGTTTTAAGACATTATCTAATTTTTCTACTGTGAAAGCATGGTTCAAATCTCTCTGGGTTCCAGTGCCCAAGAGAAAACAATGTAAGCTGTTCAATATTTTTAGCAGGAGTAAAGCAACTTTTTTAAGTAATTGAAAATACCTAGGTAATTAGATAATAAAAATCTGTTATTTCTAAATCATCCTCAGATTATTGAAAACAAAGAACAGGTCTCAGTACTATATTTGCATAAATGATAGTCTCTCGGTTGTCTTAAAATACATTCAGGCAGGTGATGACCCTTCTTAGCAATGTAAAAAGCAATTATGATCTTAAGGTAGGATGGTCATTGAAGGTGTATTGTGTGATATACAAGGGGAACATGTTCTTTATAAAAAGAATAAGGTGATCAATAGCTGGGTGTCAATCAGAATTTGAGAATTCTACATGTTTACATTTTTTTTTAATATGCAGCTTTACCATGTGGGGTTCCTGTGTGGGCATTTGCACTATATGAACTAAGAAGACTATTGCCTTGTTAGATCTCGGTTCAGGTATTTGTACGGCGATGGCAATGGTCTCTTTTTGCAAAATACTAATTTGTGTGCCAATTTCTATTGGAAAATCATTTGAAGGTGATTCAGCTTAGTTTCAGTATCCTCTTTCTTCCTTAAAAGTTTCTGGAAGTATTTTTTGGGTAGGGCAGCATAGGTAAGTTTGTGTATGTATTTTTGGCTTTCAGCCTAGTTGGACAGTTAAGCCTAAGTGAACTGTACATCAGTTACTGAATATTTATTTGACCACGAATGACAAATGGAGAGTTAGTTGGAAAGAAAGAGGTGGACACGTGAGAAGTCAAATTTGCTAAATCTGAGAAGGGTTTGTTTCATTTTGAATCAAGTTTTACATTTTGAAGTAAGATTTCTAGGTAGAACATGAATAAAATTCATTTTATTTTGCATTAAGAGTATTATTAAAGTATTTTGTGTTGTGGGTGTGTTTGGTTTTGTTTGGTTTTGTTTTCACATCATAAAGTATGCCTTTCCTGTGTGTTGGAAATAGCACTGGACTGGGAATCAGTAGACCAGGGTTTTTGTTTCAGTGACTTCTAAGGTGCCTTTTAAAGTCTGATTCTTTGATTATACAGTTTATATAACACAGCTTGTATATAAAAAGGCAGCCAAGATGTAGTGGATGGAGAGCTAGGCTTGGAGCTGAGCAGACTTAGGTTCAAGTTTCACTTCTGACTCAAGGTGGCTGTGTCACCCTGTGAAGGTCATTTAACTTCTCAATACTAGAGACAGCTCTGAAACTTAACTTGCAGAGAAGGTTGCTGACCTGCATTGGCATTCCCTGCATCAGTGAAATCACAAGTCTGGTCTCTGTTCCTACCTTGTGTGAACAGGAAGCCATTGCTTTACCCTGGATATGCAGTTTTCTGCACAGGGAAATGACATTTCGAATATTTACTTAGTGCAGACCAGTTTTTTATAAAGACTGTTTGGGGGATGGTTGGGAGGAAAATTTTTAAGATGGTTTCGGTTTGACTTTATTCACCATTTTACAAAATCCCAAGATTGGAGAATTAAGTTGTAGCTAAAACCAATCATAGTGCCTAAAACATAATATGACCATTATCAATGTTGGATTCTGGATTCTCACATTTGTGTAGCACTTTATGATTGACAAAGTGCTTTTCTCACACAGTTGTCCCTTTGAAGTTGGCATTTTACAGATGAGTAAACAAACGTAGAGGCTTTAAGTGACTCGCCAAAGGAGACCTAGGAAATCAAAAGCCAGTGCACTTTCTACTATGTGACTTTTGTGACGTTTTTCTGTTTTCATTGTAATTATTGTGAAAAATTGAAAGACGGTGTCAATTTTTAGTATTTATTCTGCCTGCTAATGAAACTTCTGAGTCTTTGTGTGGTTTTCATGGCGCTGGAGGCTTGCCCTAAGAAATCCTGATTCTCACAGATGCCACTAACTTGTTAAAAATGGTTACAAGTATCAGTTGTCAAAGCACAGATCTGATGTTTTTAAGTAAAGAATTTGAGTTTTCCATACATTTTAAGACAACCTTCCCAAATTGGAAGGTCTTTCAATTGGCCTTACTGTAATGGCTTTACTAAGGCCTTTTTAGTCCTTATGGCCTTATAAGTAAGTTACAAAGATGATACACTTGAATGGAGCACAGAGCTAATAAAACCAGGCAATAATTATATGAGGATTCAAAAAGTGCCTGTATTAGGCATTTGAGGTATAGATAGCCTCAGGGAATTTAGAGTCAAGGGGTTGTAAAACTTTCTTGGGAAGAAACCTGTATTTCTTTCCAAACCTCTAACCCCAAAGTGACCCTAGTCTTCCTTATGTTCACTAATATACTGTCCATTGCTCCTACAAGGAATAACACTAAATGTATCCCATTAGTGACTTCTGTGATAGTGTTTATAAAATAACATTCAAAATTTGTCACTTTCATTTGAAATAAGCACAAAATGATAGTTTTATAAATTGATGTTTGACTAAAAGCTTAATAATTAATTAACCACATTTAGTCAAATAACACTGTAGAGACATTAGCCTTGAATCATAAATATACTAGGTTTAGAACTGGAGGAAAGCTGAGGATGTCAATGTTAAGCCAAGTAACTTGAAATTAAATGATTGCTCTAGATGTCCTCAACAAAATAAGTGGTTCAAATGCTTCTTATTCTAGTATTCATTTGGCATGGGAGCAAATGATCAAATAAGTACAAAATTAGGCCAATCTTCTATTAGGTAATGAATAATTTCCTTTTGCGTCAATGTTTTGTCAGGTGCCCAGAGTTAATTGCTGACTTAAGTAGATTATATTCTTGATATTTTTACAGCATAATTATTTTTATGATGACACCAAAGAATTAGACAGTACACATTTGCTTAACTGTCCATGCTTCAATTTAGTCCAAAGGTTGTGATTTAAAAAATAAAAATTTAATTCTGGTATCCTAATAAGAAGCATATTTTGAAAACAATAAAACAATGAAGGCTGATTCTTAAATCCATTGTAACATAGTTAAATTGTTTGGGTTATTAGGGAAAATATAAATATATTTTATAAAGAGGATACCAAGAAGCTTAAACTGGACTAGCCTTGTTCGCAAATGAAGGATTTGGTGCTGCTTTCGGATGTTTATCCTTTGTGTTTTTGTTTTGTTTTTTTCATTTTTCTTGAGCTTTAATCTTTGTCATTGTCTTAAAGTCAGCTGGTATTTCTTGTTCATCGACTTTGGTACGATGGTGCTTTGCAAGGATGTATTTATAATATAACGACCAACATTTGGTCAGCCCTTATCCACTTGTTCACTATTACTTACACACGCGTGCACACACACACACACGCTCTCACACTCACACACACACACACATGCACGCACATGCACATACACCCCTCCCCCCCTTTTTTGTAAAATAAATGCTTTACTTGTAAACTGTATAAAAACAGACACCTTGTATAAATGCCCTTTTTGATTATTACAATAAGCTGAGTTGTAACAAATGAAATGTTGATTTTTATAATAAAACAGAGTGGGAAAATATTTGCTTGAAGTAAGAAAATAAAACTTGTCAGTTGTGCTTTGCTAATGACCAAAATAAGACTGGATTATGGGTTCTACAAACAAATATTGCCTTAATTATTTACTACTGTCATAAGAGACAAGTTTGGGTTAACTTGTTGCTTAGATACGATCTTTAAGTAGAGGAGAACCTCAGAGAGGTAATCTAATCCATACATCCACACATTTCCCCACCCCAACACCATTTTGCAGATGAAGGAATGGAGACTCAGGAGAGGAAGTAGCAGAGCTGGGGTTAAAACATATCCCCCTTCAGTCTAAAACTAGCAATCCTTTCATTTTCCATCACAGTCTGAGTAGGACTTTTTATTTTATTTTGTTTTGTTTTCAGTTAACTCCAGGGAAAACTAGATGACTTCAACATTGGTCCCCACTTGAGAATCTTCCGTAGTTTCTGATTGAATAAAGTTGGGGGTGGAGGACTAGATCTGATTTTATTGATATGAGGAAATACCCTCTAAAAATTCCTTTGAACACAGATGCATCATAGACTCATAGATTTAGAGGTGGAAGGGACCTTAGAAGACCATAAAATCTCTTCCTCCACCCCATTTTACAGATGAAAACAAGGCACGAAGAGGTGATTTCACTTGTCCAAGGCTGAATAAGTGCCTACGATCCCAAGTCTTTCTGGGTCCAAGATCAGCGAACTAACCACATGCCTTGCCCCCTCATAATGCAATGCTGTAGCACAAGTGTACCACCAAGGCTATATTCACAGCACCGATAGTGACTATGAAAATGCCGGCATAGTTCTGAATCGCAAAATATAACAAATTCTTCATATAAAAGACAGAAGCAAACCATTTATTCAGACACCAGAAAGCCAAAACCCAACACCAAAAAACTGAATCCATCACAGCAACAAAGAAGATAATACATCTTATCACTGCAGGAAGCAACACCATCCCAAAGCCTTCCCCTTGCTCGGGCCTTCCCACAGATAAACATTCACAAGTCTGTCTCTTTGCCTGTGTCCTCTCTTTCCCTCTGCACTAACCATGCTCACTATCAGTTTCCTCTCAATTCTGCTCCACCATTCTTGATCCACCCCTTCAGCAAACTCCTCCCACCACAGACTTCATGTGGTTACTTTCAGCCTAGTAAGGGACAGGGAAGACCTTCAAATTCCCTCAGGCCTATTAAGGAGCAGGGAAGATCTTAAAATTACCATTACCCTTACAACAAGTTGCAAAGCTAATTTCATGGCATGGAAGAGAATAGTGGGAAAGTAGACAAGATACCCAAACTGCTATGAAGTTTCTATCAAGGCCCAAACCTTGTTATTATTTGTGAGAGAAAACAACAATATGATCTCAGCCACTTGACAAGAAAAATAAGGAACCATTGGACTCTACTGGATATGGCCAAAAAAGATCTTGTGCTTGGAGTAGTTTGGTATTCACCAGAAAATTATTAGAAAAGGTAGCTGGAAACCAACTGGTATTGCAAAGAGGTGCTTTTTAAAAATGAATAATTACACCAATTACATTATAGGTTCTGTGCTGACTCCACCCCTTCTAACATATAATTCTACCTTCTGAATAAAAATAAATCAAAGAACGAGTTATACAAGTTTGACAGAGCCTTTGAAAAGAAAGGCAGACGGATTCCAACAGGAAAAATTAACTAATGTTGGGGTTCTTAACCTGACATATATGGATAGCTTTGGGAGTCTGAATTTGGTTGGGGAAAAACATTATACCTTTATTTCATTGTAATTGGTATCATTTGTAATCCTATTTCTTAGAATCTCTGCATTTAAGAACATTATTCTGAGAATCCCCATAGGCATTTACCAGATTGCCAGAGGGATCCATGTCACAAAAAGGTTGAGAACCCCTTCTCCAAAGATTTTTTTTAAGTTCCACCATGAAAAATTAGAGTATAATGGAAAGTTTTAATGATGAAGACAAAGATTATGAAAAAATAGGCCATCCTGATTACATAAAATTTAAATGTTCTTGCATAAATAAAATTGATCAACCAGAATAAGAAAAAGGTACAGATTGGGAAACCATCATTTGAATATTTTCACAAAAAACCTGATGTCTGAAATCTGGGGAATAATTTAAAATCAAAAGCTTTTCCCCATTAGGCAAAATGGTCAAAGGGGAGGAACTGTTTTCAAAAGAAGAAATGCAAATTAGTGATCGGATATAACACCCATAAAATTAAAAATGGGAAAATTCCAAGTTTGACAGACATACTAATTCACTATAGGTAGAGCTATTATTTTGGTTTTGCCAGACTTATGAACAGGGGAGTGAGTTTGGGTGGGTGAGTGATGGAGATGCAAAACTCTTACAACTTGTAGAAAAGTGGTCACAGACACCAATCTTAGTGTATCCTAGCTTACTCCATCAGAGTTCTGCAGAATAATTTTACCAGCACCAGCAGCATGATTATAACTAAGGAGGATAAAATGCTGACAAGTATTTTGTGATACAAATTCAAAAACTGAGAGAAGAAAGGACATCTAGTTGAGGTGGCTGGAGTGAACTAACAGCATTGGTAGTTCCACGGGAATCAACAAAAGGGCATTAATTTTAATTCCCTACCTAGTACTTTTGCTTGCAGGTGCTTCTAAATAATTTTTTTTATTTCTTTAAGCTGTTTTATCTCCTGCTTTTTAACTTCACGTTAAAAGCCATTATCAGTCATTGCTTCTTTGTGATGCATGCTTGCATAGTAACTGTGCAGAATGGGAGGGGGAATAGGGAGAAAATGAAGGATAACATTGACTATACTGACATACACAGAGTGAAAACAGTTCAAACAGGTCAGGAGATTAGACCTTCATCCAGATGTCTAGGATGTTATCTTAGCTTGGGGGCTGAACTGATTGAAAAAACCTTATAGTTTTGATTATAAATAATTTTTATAAAGCCTTAGGAAAGGCAGAAACAGACAAAATCAGAGACAGAGACAGAGCTGGACCATTTAGCTCTAGGTTAAAATGAGTCATTGTTCTAAGTGCCTTGGGGGCAAAGCTCTAGTCTCACATGCAAAGGCAGTGGGGTAGAATAATGAACCAATGGACAGTCATGCATCTCCTAATGGGAGAAGACAAGTGTGGTCTAGAGATACTCTACCATTACTGCATATGAAAAGAGAGATTGAGTGCCTTTCAGTATTTCTCTTATACAGTCAAACCTTGCCTCTAATAAGAAGTACACATTTGAAAATAAAACAATGAAAGCTGATTCTTAAATCCATTGTAACATAGTTAAATTGTTTGGGTTATTAGGGAAAATATAAATATATTTTATAAAGAGGATACCAAGAAGCTTAAGCTGGACTAGCCTTGTTTGCAAATGAAGGATTTGTTGCTGCTTTCAGAGGTTTATCTTTTTTGTTTTGTTTTGTTTATTTTTCTTGAACTTTAATCTTTCTCATTGTCTTAAAGTCAACTGGTATTTCTTGTTCATCACCTTTGGTATGATGGTGCTTTGCACGGATGTATTTATAACATAATGACCAACATTTGGTCAGCCCTTATCCACCTGTTCACTATTTTACACACACACACACACACACACACACACACACACACACACACACACACACTTTTTTTTTTGTAAAATAAATGCTTTACTTGTAAACCATATAAAAGCAGACAGCTTGTATAAATGCCCTTTTTTCATTATTATAATAAGCTGAGTTGTAACAAATGAAATGTTGATTTTTATAATAAAAGAGTGGAAAATGTTTGCTTGAAGAAAATAAAACTATTGTCAGGTGTTCTTTGCTAATGACAAAAATAAGACTGGCTGTTGGATTTTACAAACAAATATTACTTCAATTATTTACTATATGTGTCCTACTGCCGCAAAAGACAAGTTTGAGAAAACCTGTTGCTAACTTACGGTCTTTAAGTAGAGGAGAACCTCAGAGAGATCATCTAATCAACCTCTCCCTGCCCCCCATTTTACAGATGAAGAAACTGAGACTCAGAGGGGATTTAGCAAAGCGGGGGTTAAAACCCATTTCTCCTCAATCTAAAACGAGTAATCCTTCCAACTCTATCACAGGGTGAGTACCTTTGTTTTCAATTAACTCCAGGGATGGCTTTAACATTGAGACTCACTTTAGAATCTCCCACGTAGTTTCTGGTAGAATAAAGTTGGAGGTGGAGGACTGGATCTTATTTTATTGGTTCAAGGAGCTCTTTTTTTCTTGGCAAGGCTTCCTTTTTGTATAATTTGATTTCTTTTTTGGTTACATTTTAAGTTCTGATAATCATATCAGATCAATTGAACCCCAATAAGGGCCAAAGCCTGAACTAATCAATCAGACTGCTTTGCTTTACTCTAAAAATGCCCCTTCCTGTGTCAGCAACTTCAAAGACCAGATAAGGCTGAGGAGGAGCATTCTTCTGTTTGTGACAGGATGCCTGCAACAAGGATAGTGGGACTTCTCTTGTCTTGGTATCATATGGGCATATGCTGTCCTGGGACTATAATTTCCAACCGACACTACTTCGTCAATTGTCTTGTCAATTTGTATTTACAATTTACTCAACTAAGAAATTTCCTTTCTCATGATATAGTTAAATACATATGGAGACCATAAATCTGAGGGACACAGACATCCTAGAATTGTCCTTAAACATATTTAAGGCTGTTCATTCTTTTTATCAGACAGAACTTATGTTTTGGATCTGTGCAGCATGTATCTGCTAGCTTTAATGGGATAAACAATATGAATTTATACTCACCTGGCCTGTTTGCGTCTTTCAACCAAACTTTCAGGTTGGCAGTTACAAATTATCACCTTCCTCCCACCATACCACACTTGAGAAGGCTGCCATTTCACACACACACACACACACACACACACACACACACACACACACACACACACATACACACACACACACATATATATTCCCTTCAACCATCCTTATACTGAGAAAAGTCTTATGAGTTGCAATTATTGTTTTTCCATGTAGGAATGTAAATAGTTCAACTTTAATAAGTTCCTTGTGATTTCTTTTTCCTGTTTACCTTCTCATGCTTTTCTTGCTTCTTGTAGTTGAAAGTCAAATTTTCTGTTCAGTTCTGGTTTTTTCATCAAGAATGCTTGAAAGTCCTCTATTTCATTGAATGACCTTATTTCCCCCTGAAACATTATACTCAGTTTTGCTGGGTAGGTGATTCTTGGTTTTAGTCCTAGCTCCTTTGACTTCTGGAATATCATATTCCAAGCCCTAAATGCAGAAGCTGCTAGGTCTTGTGTTATTCTGATTGTGTTTCCACAATACTCCAATTGTTTCTTCCTGAGTGCTTGTAGTATTTTCTCCTTGACCTGAGAACTCTGGAATTTGGCTATAATATTCCTAGGAGTATTCTTTTTGGGATCTTTTTCAAGAGGCAAACAATGAACTCCTTCTATCTCTATTCTGCCCTCTGGTTCTAGAACATCAGGGCAATTTTGCTTGATAATTTCTTGAAGGATGGTGACTAGGCTCCTCTTTTGATCATGGCTTCCAGGCAGTCCAGTAACTTAATTATCTCTACTGGATCCATTCTCCAGGTCAGTGTTTTTTCCAATGACATATTTCACATGCCCTCCATTCCCCCATTTGTTTGAATCTGTTTTATAGCACCTTGACCTCTCATAAAATCATTAGTTTCCAATTGCTTCAATCTAATTTTGAAGGAGTTATTCTCTTCAGTGAGTTCTTGAAATTCCTTTTCCATCTGGCAAATTCAGCTTTTTAAGGCATTCTTCTCCTCACTGGCTTTTCGGGCCTCTTTTGCCATTTGAGTTAGTCTGTTTTTAAGGTGTTATTTTCTTCAGTATTTTTTGGGTCTCCTTTAGCATGCTGTCAACTCGCCCTTCATAATTTTCTTGCATCATTCTCATTTCTCCTCCTAATTCCTCTTCTACCTCTCTCACTTGATTTTCAAAATCCTTCCTGAGCTCCTCCATGGCCTGCAACCAGTTCATATTTTGGGGGGAAGTTTTTGATGCAGGAGTCCTGACTTCATTGTCTTCTTCCTGCTCCATGCCTTGATCCCTTTTGTCCCCAAAAAAGGATTCTACGTTCTGTTTGTGCTTCCATTGCTTGCTCAAATTGCCAGCCAAGCTCTTTGCCATGGTAGAACTCTGCTTCCAAAGTGGAGAGAGCTCTCTCCCAAATCACTAGGGTTTTAACAACTGCCGGAGCTATTAGGAGGGTGCCCTCTCCACAGCTCCCACAAACTCTGGCACACTTGCCACACACCCCAGGACCACCACCTAAGACCGCAATCCAGATCCAAGGAGGTTAAAGCAAGAGCAATTACCCTCTGAATGGTCACTTGGTCCCCCTACAATCAGTAGGCCAGGAGCTCTGGAAGCAGCCATGAGGCAGCAGCTGCAGCCCCCACCATGCTTCTGCCACATCTCACCCTGGGATCAGGGGCCAGACCATGCTCTTTTGTCCCCCCTGTTCCAACAGAGTTCCACACTGATGTTTTACTTTATCTTTGGAGTTTATGGGTTGAAAAAGTATGGAAACTGCCACAGCTGCTGGTGATTCACTCTCCTGAAATCTTTCTGACCACTATGCTCAGGGCTGCCCTGGGGCCGGGAACCATGGGGCTCATACAGGACTGCTCTCAGCTCCCAGTGTGCTGCAATGAACCCTTCCTGTCAGCCTGCCAGGCTGCCTTCAGTAGGAGCTCTGCTTCTCTGTTACCTTGTGGGTTCTGTAGCTCTAAAATTTGTTCAAAGTCATTTTTTTACATATATTGGAAGTGATTGGAGTGGGAGCTCATGCCAAGTTTGTGCTTCTACTCCACCATCTTGGTTCAAGCCAGCCTCCAATCAAGATGAAAGAAGACTTTAGATGGGTACTTCATATTGATTGAGGAGATTGTGACTTACTGAATAATATGTTTTGTTTAAGACTATGTGGCCACCTTAGTAATAAATTGCTATGTTATATTGTTGTGAATGTTGTGCTTCAGTTTCTTGAATGTTTTGCTTTAGTTTATTATTGAATAAATAGAGAGTTTGCTATACTATGTGATCAGAACCTTAAAGTTATTCCCAGCAGTAGTCCTCAGGAGAGCTACTTGTGATTGGTTTTACAACAACCTATATTAATACATTGGAAGAAATGACAAATATGAACAATCTATAGAAATACAAGAATACTTGTATAAAGTGATGCAGAGCCAAAAGAACAATATACTAATGTGTAGTCATATGCTGTAGAACAATGCAAATAAAGATATTGTTTAATCATTTTTCAGTCATGCCTGACTTTTAATTGACCCTATTTGGGGTTTTCTTGGCAAAGATAATGGAGTAGTTTGTCATTTACTTCTCCGGTTCATTTTACAGATGAGGAAACTGAGACAAACAGGGTTAAGTGACTTGTCCAGGATCATGCAGCTAGTGTCTGAGGCCAGCTTTAAACTTAGGTCTTCCTGACTCCATACACAGTGCTCTATCCACTATGCCAAAAGAGGCAATATATCACAGCACAAATACAATAGGAAACGTTAGTTTATAAATTGCTTTCTAATGACATTTCTGTCGTGTTGGCAATGTGTGTATTATTATGCCCAATTTATAGGGTTTCGTAGAACTTGATGATTAGTCATTGTCAAAAGTCACGACTAGAACCCAGGTTTCCTGATTGCAAGTCCAGTGCTCCCTGTGACTTGCTAAATTGTTCACTGTTTGATTCAGTAACTGGGAGGGAAGGTGATACAGACTCCTCTCAGCCTACAAGGGGGTTTATATCCCAATTAGTAATATGTTTCTGGTAGCAAGAATAATAATAACTACATTTATATGGAATTTTACTGTTTGTAAAGAGCTTTACTAATATCTCATTAGAAAGTGAGTTTGCTACAAAGAAGAGAAATAGTCAGCTGGGGAAAAATCATCAAATGTCTCTGATAAGGATTTGATATGTGTGTGTGTGTGTGTGTGTGTGTGTGTGTGTGTGTGTTGAATGTATATATGTATGTGTATATATAATCAAATACCATTCCCCAATAAGGTTAGAGAATATGAAAAAAATAGTTCTCAAAAGAATTACAAACTACTAACAACTACGTATAAGAATGATCTAAATCACTAATAATAAGAAATGTGAATCAAAACAACCTAAGGCCTTATCATCTTGCATCGAGGATACTGACAAAGATGACAAATGGTGGGAATAGTCAGTGCTGTAAGTGGTTGTGGAAAGGTAACAACACTGACAGCATCATGTTAGTGTAGTTACAAATTAGAATGACCATTCTGGAAAGCAACTTAGAATTATGCTAAATGAAATTATGAGTTATATGTTTATATCCTTTGACCCAGAGATTCTAGTGCTAAGCATATATTCCCATTGGTGTCAGTGATAAAAAGAAAGATCCATATGCCACAAAATATATATAGTAGCAATTTTCTTTTGTGAAAAAAGAACTAGAAGAAGAGCCAGGATGGCAGAGTAAGAACATGGATTTGCTTGAGCTCTCCCCCAAACCCCTCCATATACCTGTAAAATACCACTCTAAACCAATTCTAGAGTTGCAGAACCCACAAAATGATGACAGAAAGAGTATATCACACTGGGCTGGGAGTTGAGCACAGTTCAGCATGTGCCATGCTGGGATGGACAGGGCTGGATTGGGCCTCAGGAGACTGAATCATTGGCAACTGTGTCAGTTTCCAGGTGGCTCAACCCACAAACACCAAAAACAGTAAAGAAAATTGGTGGAAAACTCTGTGGGACCTGGGTAAAAGAGCAGCATGTTCCTAGTGGGGTCCAGCCCCAGCCCCAGGGTGGGTGAGGTGGCAGTGGCATCAGCAGCAGCAGCTGTTTCTGGAGCTCTGAATCCGTGGATGGTGGGGGATTGAAAAACAAACAACACAAAGCCTGGACAGTACTTCCACCCCCACCCCCACTGGAAGCAGAGTCCTACCTTGACAAAGAGTTAGAAAGTCAAGTATTTGGCTGGGAAGATGAGCAAACACTATAAAAAAAAAACCTCAGACTATAGAATCTTTCTTTGATGACAAAGATCAAAACATACAACCAGAAGACAACAAAGTCAAAGCTTCTGCACCAAAAGCTTCCAAGAAAAATATGAATTGGTCACAGGCCATGGAAGAACTCAAAAAGGAATTTGAAATTCAAGTAAGAGAAGCAGAGGAAAAATTGGGAAGAGAAATGAGAGTGATGCAAGAAAATCATGAAAAATGAGTCAACAGCTTGCTAAAGGAGACCCCCCCAAAAAAATACTGAAGAAAATATACACCTTAAAAATAGATTAACCCAAATGGCAAAAGAGGTCCAAAAAGCCAATGAGGAGAATGCCTTAAAAGGAACAATTGGTCAGATGGAAAGGAGGTCCAAAAGCTCACTAAAGAAAACAATTCCTTCAAAATTAGATTGGAGCAAATGGAAGCTAATGACTTTATGGGAAATCAAGAAATTATAAAATAGAACTAAAAGAATGAAAAAAAAGAAAACAATTTGAAGTATCTCATTGGAAAAACTGGCCTGGAAAAATAGATCCAAGAGAGATAATTTTGAAATGATTGAACTACCTGAAAGTCATGATAAAAAAAAGAGCCTACCTATCATCTTTCAAGAAATTCTCGAGGAAAACTGCCCTGATATTCTAGAACCAGAGGGCAAAATAGAAATCGAAAGAATCCACCAATCACATTTTGAAAGAGATCCCAAAAAGAAAACTCCTAGGAATATTGTAGCCAAATCCCAGAGTTCCCAGGTCAAGGAGAAAATATTGTGAGCAGTCAGAAAGAAACAATTCGAGTATTGTGGAAATACAATCAGGATAACCCTAGACCTAGCAGCTCCTACATTAAGGGATCAGAGGACTTGGAATATGATATTCTGGAGGTCAAAGGAGCTAGAATTAAAACCAAGAATTGCCTACCCAGCAAAACTGAGTATAATACTTCAGGGGAAAAAATGTAAATTCAATGAAATAGAGGGCTTTCAAGCATTATTGATAATAAGACCAGAGCTGAATAGAAAATTTGACTTTCACATACAAGAATCAAGAGAAGCATGAAAAGATAAACAAGAAAGAGAAATCATAAGGGACTTATTAAAGTTGAACTGTTTTCATTCCTATATGGAAAGATGATATTTGTAACTCATGAGACCTTTCTCAGTATTAGGGTAGTTAGAGAAATAGATAGATAGATAGATGGCACAGGATAATTTGAATATGAAGGGATGATATCTAAAAAATTAAATTAAGAGATGAGAGAGGAATATATTGGGAGAAGAAGAAAGAGCGAGATAGATTAAGGTAAATTATTTCACATAAAAGAGGCAAGAAAAAGGTTTCACAATAGAGGGGAAGAAGGGAGAGTGAAAGGAAATGAATGAACCTTACTCTCATTGGATTTGGCTTAAGGAGGCAATAACATACACACTCAATTGGGTATCTTGACCTACAGGAAAGTAAGGTAAAAGGGAATGGGATGGGGTATGATAGAAGGGAGAGCAGATTGGGGGAGGGGTAATTAGAATGTATGCTATCTTGGGGTGGGGGTAGGGGAGAGATGGGGAGAAAATTTGCAACTCAAAATCTTGTGTAAATGAATGTTAAAAACTAAAAATATATAAATTAATAAAAAACAAAAAAAGAACTAGAACAAAGTAAACACCAACTGAATAGGAAAACAGCTAAATAAATTGTGGTGCATGAATGCAATAAAATATTAAATTACTGTTAGAAATTCTGAACATAATAAATACAAAGAAGCACGGAGAGATTTACATGAAATGATGCAAGGTGAGTAAGTTAAACTGGGAAAACAATGATCATAACAATGTAGAAAGAACAACAAAACAATCAGAATTGCTGTGAAATTATGATGAGCAAAATTCAAGGTACAGAATGAGGTTTGGGTTTTTTTGCTTTTTGGAGGGGGGAGGGCATGGCAATTGGTATTAAGTGATTTGCCCAAGGTCACACAGCTAGTAAGTGTTAAATGTGTGAGGCCAGATTTGAACTCAGATCCTCCTGACTCCAGGGCTGGTGCTCTATTCATTGTGCCATGTAGCTGCTCCAAGATTTTTTTTAATACATGGTCAGTGTGGGAAATTTGTTTTGTATAACTATGCATATTTGTTATAAGGATTCTATTTTTCTTTTTCCAGTAGTGGGCAGGGAGATAAAACTAGATTTTTGTTAACTAAAAAAAGGAAATTTAATTGAAAAAATTATGACCAAAGTTGAATTTGAAGAAATAGCATTCAAAGGCACTAGTCATCCACTTCTTTGCCTGAGTGGTAGACTATGGGTATGGATTAATGCTTATGTTTCTGACTTTTTTTATGTGCTGATGGTTTTTACTGAATCTAAACCCATCTCCCCCTTTTTTAATTCTTCATTTGAAGGTATGATTCTCTGGGTATGTGTGTGGAGGAGAGGGCAGGGAATACAACCTATATACAGTGAAATATCAAGAGATCTAAAGGAAGACACATAGTTCTTGGGCGGATCCTCTTTGGAGTATTTTTTGGGAAGACATGAATGAGAGATTGCATAGGATGAAAATGTACGAATAGGTTGCTATCTGGACCTTTAGAGGGGTTGCCCACATTGATGAGATCAAAGATACATCAAAATATCAAGTCTAGTTTTAACATATTGAGATTAAGTAAAATAACAATAATTTTTAGCATATTTCTTGTTGTTAAGTCACTTAGCCACATCCAACTCTTCATGATCCTGCATTTCGGTCTTCAGGGTTTGTAAAGTGCTTTGCAAATTTTAGCACAACAATTCACAACAACCCTTCAAGTTATGTACTATTATTATTCCTGTTTTACTGATGAAAAGGCACAGGTGAGGTGACTTACTCAGTGTCATTTGGCTAGTAAGGCTCAGAGGTCAGATCTGAACTCCAGTACTCTCTCCACTGTACCACCTAGTTGCATAAGTGGGTAACATTTCCTTTATGCTCTTGTCTAAGTCAGACCATGTTGCATTCAGTTCTGGGTACCATATTTTAAGAAAACCACTGAAACTGAAGAGTGTTCCTATAAGAGGTTGAAAGAAAATATATTCAGAGATAAGGAGAAAATTGGTGGGCAGGGGGAAGGTGGTGGGAGGCAGGAAAAGAAATGATAGATGTTTTTGAGAATTCTATGGCCTGTCATCTGAAAGAAGAAATGGACCTACTTTGTTTGGTCCCAGAGGGCAGAACCTAGAGCAAAGGAGAGGCAAGTTTAATCTTCATGACCTACTTAGAGAAGTTGAAAAACTTCGATAGTTAATGGGTTCCTCTTTATTGGAAGTCTTCACACAGAAGCTGGACGTTCTAATAGGGATTCCCTTTTGGATATGAATTAGATGACAGCTGACGTCCCTTCCTGTTCTTAAATTCAGTGATTCTTTATATTACAAAATGCCCCCAGACAGTAAAGCTCCACAAGGGCAGAAATCATATAAACTTTATAATCCCTCTCCCAAGGCATCTAATACAGTGCCTGGAACACAATAGACATTTAATAAATATTTATTGAATTATTGAATTATGAGCAGAACTCCAAGCAAGATGTCACACTTTATTAAATGAGCTTTTACTGCCACCTGCTGGGTATATATATTGCAAACTAGAAGCAAAAACCTAAATGCTGAAAACCTGAGAAGAAAATTATGCCAGGATTTAAAGGTGAAGGACATCAAATTAAAGTCACACTCAATTGGAAAGGGATCCATAAAGCAAAAAAAAATTTTGTTTTAATAGAAAATCAAACAGTAAAGATGGTTATGAGTCCCAGGATATGGATGTCCAAATGATATTATTTGTGGGCTAACATTTACATTTATTTTCAAATAATAATATCATTTGTAAATTAGTATATTCATAGCACTTTAAGGTTTGTAAAGCACTTTGCATGGGTTAATTCATTTGATCCTCACCACAATCTTGGGAGGTAGGTGCTATCATTATCCCCATTTTGCAGATGAGGAAACTGAGGTACACAATTGTCAAGTGACTTGTGTCTGAGGCAAGATTCAAACTGGGATCTTTCTAACTCCTTCACCCTGTTCTTTGTTTTCATTGTGACCTCCAGTCTTTACTTCCCAGGCCATCACCTCCACACTATGTGTATTCCCTTCCCTTCTCTATGTCAACCCTTTAGTGTATCACTTCAGCTCTATTCTATCCTCTACACTTGAGTCATCCCATCACTGGTCTTTCTTTACCAAATCCCTGGTTCAGATTACTCCCATCATATGCCTTCTTCACTCCTTTTCACATTTTTCTAGAGACAGAGAAAGTCTAAAACCATGCTAACTGGGGCCATAACAAATTTTTGTTACATAATCTCAACTGGGCCATCACTACACTGGTTTACTATTCTACTTATCCCAGAGGCAGTTACAAACCTTTTCATCCCTCCTAAAGCAACACATGACACCTCTCCCCACACCCTTACATTCACAAAGAGCTTCATCTCCTCCCCTCTTCTTTAAAAAATATATTTATTTATTTATTTTAACTTTAAAAAAATTGAGTTCCGATTCTCTCCCTCCCTCTATATCCTCTGTAACCCATTGAGAAGGCAAGCAATATAAGTTATACATGTGATATCATGCAAAATATATTTCCATATTAGCCATGTTTCAAACGAAAACAAACAAAACAACAAACATAAAGTTAAAAGTATTCTTCAATCTCCATTCAGAGTTCATCAGTTCTTTCTTCTTTTCTGTTTTTTTTTTTGTCTTTATTAATCTGTTCATTTACTTTGAGCTTATAAGATTCAGTTCCCCAGTTCTTTGAGTTTCAAATTTTCTTCCCCTCTCACCCCTTCCCTCCCCCACCCATGGTGGCATACAATCAGGTATAGAATCTGCAGATATTTACACATTAGACATTGGTGAGGTTATAAAGAAGGATTGTATCAGATGGAATGAACAATGGGAAAGAGGAAACCAAACCAAACAAGAAAAAGAAAGAGAGCAGGTAATTTGCTTCAATCTGTATTTAACCTCTACTCTTTCTGATTCTTTCTCTGAACATCGGCATCTCTCTCCATCATGAGTCTTTTGGAGTTTACTGCATTTTGGAGTCCTGCATTTCTGAGAAGAGTCCGGTCTATCAAAGTTGGTCATCACACATACGTTGTGTGTATCTGTAATTGTGTACAAATTTTTCCTGGTTCTGCTCTTCTTGCTCAGCATCAGTTCATATAAGCCTCTCCAGGTAGATATGAAGTTCATCTGCTCTTTGTTTCCTATGGCACAATAGTATTCCATTACATTCATATACCATAACTTGTTTAGCCATTCCCCAATTGATGAGCATCCCCTAATTTCCAATTCTTCACTACCACAAAAAGAACTGCTATAAATATTTTTGTACATATGGGTCTTCCTCCTGCTTCTATGATCTCTTTGGGATACAACCCTAGAATTGGTATTACTGGGTCAAAGGGTATGCAATTATTTATAGCCTTTTGGGCATAGCTCTCCAGAATGGTTGGATCAGTTCACAATTCCACCAGCAATGTATTAGCATTCCAATTTTTCCACATCCTCTCCAGCATTTGTCATTTTCCTGTTTTGTCATTTTAGCCAATATGACCAGTATCCACTCCAAATGTTCACATGGACTATTTGTGCCCAACCTATAGTAGGACATTCCAAGCTCATATTGGTCTGATCAGTTGGACACATTGAAACTTGACTCTAGCATAGTGATGTCATTTTCGTCCTCTTTGGAAACAAAGGACAACAATCAACTACCTCCAGTTACTGCTCTCCTAGTCCACTCTCTGGTCTTTACCTACAAAGAGCCCTTGCTCCCCTACAGCCACAAGAATTAGGAATCTTCTCTGCCACTGAATTGTAACTAGTTCCTCTGTTCCCCTGCAGCTACAAGGACTAATGCTCTTCTCTGCCCTGGAAATGCAACCAGGGTCCCTGCTCTTTTATGACTGATCACAAGCACCCCTTTCTGCCCTGCAACTGCAACCCAGAAATGTGTATGGGCAATGGAGTTCCCAAATAGGACCTGGTCTTGTGCTCTGTGTTCAGGTTCCCCTGTAATCTCTTTCTGAACTTAAGAATTCAATCCCCTTATGCCTCTGGGATGAGAGCTCCTGAAATTGCTGCTGTTGCTGTTGCTAGCACTGTCAAAGCTGCCTCTAAGGAGCGGCTAGGTGGCGCAATGAATAGAGCACCAGCCCTGGAGTCAGGAGGACCTGACTTTGAGTTCAAGTCCAGCCTCAGACACTTATCACAAAAACTAGCCATGTGACCTTGGGCAAGTCACTTAACCCCAATTGTCCTCCAAAAAGCAAAAAAAAAAAAAAAGCTGCCCACTGGTGGGATTGCTGTTATGTGTACTCCTGGCATGGTTGCCAGTCCCCACCCCAAGGTCACAGACCTCTTCTTCCAACCTCCTAAATTGTCTTGGGTTTGAAAAAATGTCTCATCCTGACCTTTTGTGGGTTATGTTGCACCAGAATTAGATTTGCTGAGTTATTTTAAAGTTGTTTGGAGGGAAATGTTGGAAGAGTTTCATTGGGTTGCTACCTCTACTCTACCATCTTGGCTCCTCCTCTTCTCCCTTCCCCATGTCACATCACTTAGATTTTTTTCCCCTACTCTCTCCTTCTTCATTCATCTTCCATGAAGATGTGGCCCTTCTCTTTGCCAAGCTTGGTCTCATTCGATCCTATCTTTTCCTGCACTTAATTAATCTTCAGTCTCTCCTTATGTATTGACTACTTCCTAGATGCCTACAAATAGGCCCATATCTCCCTGCCCTCCTCCTTCACCATATACTTGATCTAACCATCCCCAATACCTACTGTCAAATTTCTCCCCCTCTTCAGGGCTAAACTCCTTGAGAAATCCATTTATATTTTCTGTGTCCACTTTTCCTCTTATTTGATCTAAAACCATCCACAAACTGAACCCTCCACAAACTGGTTTCCAAATGTATCAATCACCTGAAATAGCTCTCTCCAAAGTTACCAGTGATGACTTAATTTCCACATCTAATGGCCTTTTCTTAATATTTATCTTTCTGTAATCTCTGACATTGATCACTTTCTTCTGTATACTCTCTCCTCTCTAGGTTTTTGTGACACTACTCTCTTGATTTTCCTCTTATCTGAGCAATTGTTTGTCAGTCTTTGCCAGATTTTCACCCACTAACTGTGGTGATCCCTCAAGGGTCTGTCTTGGGCCTTCTTCTGTTCTCCCTCTATACTATCTCACTTGATGAATTCATCATCTGCCATGAGTTTATCATCTCTGTGATGACATTTCATAGACAGATACAACCAGCTTTGAACCCTTTTCCTGAGCCCTAGCCCTTTTGCCTTCAGAAGTTCATTCTCAAGAATTTCCCATCTCTTCAACTCCTGCCCCCAGACTGAAGTCACAGTAGAGTTTTAATCCATGGGATCCTTACCTATCCTTTTTTAAAAATTTATTTGTCTATTTTTAGTTTACAAGATTCAATTCCATAGTTCCTTGAGTTTCAAATTTCCTTTCCCTCCATCCCCCCACCCCCCACAACGGCATGTAGTTCAGTATAGGATCTGCAAATACTTTCACATTAGACATTAGTCAAGTTACAAAGGCTTATTGTACTAGATGGGATGAAAAATGGTAAAGAGGAAATAAAACCAAACAACGAAAAGAAAAAGATCAAGTAGTTTGCTTCCATCAGGATTCAAGCTCAGTTCTTTCTAGTTATTTCTCTGGATGTAGGCATCTCTCTCCTTCATGAGTCTTTTGGGATTGACTTATATCACTGCATTGCTGAGAAGAGTCCAGTCTGTCATAGTTGGTCATCACACATATGATGGGTCTGTGATTGTATACAAATTTCTCCTGGTTCTACTCTTCTCGCTCAGCATCAATTTGTATAAGCTTCTCCAGGTAAATGTGAAGTCCGTCTCCTCCTCATTTCTTATAGCACAATAGTATTCCATTACATGCATATACCACGACTTGTTTAGCCATTCCCCAATTGATGGTCACCCCTTTAATTTCCAATTCTTTGCAACCACGAAAAGAGCTGCTATAAATATTTTTGTACATATGAGTCTTCCTCCCACTTCTGTGACCTCTGGGATATAACCCTAGAAGTGCCTTACCTATACTTTCTCTGAATTCTTTGAAATGTATTTTCTTCTAATCTTGGGTGAATATTACCATATCTATTCCTTTCTTGATTACAAGTTCTCAGGTGAAGTTATTACTTCTCTTCAAAGTTCTAATCATTTCCACTCCAACAAGAAGGAAAAAAATTCCTCCAGGATAGAAGTTGCCCTCATTGGTTACTCTGCCTTTTGGAAGAAATAATTACTAAGGCAAACCAAGACATCAGTAATCACCTTGCTTTTGATAGAATGAGTACTCTGGCATAGTCCAGATAATTGAAGTCCCCCATACTTAGAATAAGTCAGACTTGGAATCTGTTTCTCAAACCCTTTTGTTTTTGTCAAAGTTGTGTGTAGCATGCATTGATGATGGTATTTGTTTTTTTCTACCTCTAATGAACTTCAGCCAAATGCCATTTTCCTCTTATTCCTAGTTGATGTAAGATATTCTTTATGTATGGGTTGCTCCATACTTACCTCTCACACTGCCCCCCACTTTGCCTTTTACTTATCCTCTTCCTTTTAAATAAGGCATATCCTCCAAGAGTCATTGTCTATTCATATATCCTATACTGGTAAGTCTTAGTGACACCAATGCCATCATATTTTCCTCCTTGCCTTAGAATCTTCCAGAATGGAAAACAAAGTTGCAGCTCTACCAACAATGTCTTAATGTGTTCCTCTTCCTGAAGCCCTTCCAAGTTGGGTTATTTTCCTATTCTGTCATTTCCTTGTTGCCTGTTTGATGGGCATGAAGCAAAACCTCAACATTGCTTTAATTTACATTTTTCTAATTATTAGTGATTTAGAATAATTTTTTTTCATATGGTTGTTGATAGTTTATATTTCTTCCCTTGAATACTGCCTGTCCACATCCTTTGATGATTTATCTATTATGGAATATATCTTAGTACTATAAATTTGAATCAGTTCCTCATATGTCTTAGATATGAAATCTGATAAAGAAACTTGCTGCAGATAATTTTTCCTGACATATGTTTCCCTTCTGATTTTAGTTACATTATCTTTGTTTGAATAAAATTTAAAATTTTACATAATCAGAATTGTCCATTTTATTTTGTGATCCTCTCTGTCACTTATTTAGTAAGGAACTCTTCTCCTATACATAAATCTGAAAAGTAATTTCTTTGCTTCTTTAATTTGTTTATAATATGATATTTTATATCTAGGTCATGTATCCATTTGGAGATTACTTTAGCATATTGCATGACGTATTGATCTGAACCTAACTCCTGCCACAGTACTGTCCAGTTTTTCTAGCAGTTTTTATCAAATGAGTCCTTCCCCCAGTAATTAGGGTTTTCGGGTTTATTGAACACTGCATTATTTGGTTTGTTTATGTATTTTGTGTACCTAATCTATTCCACTGATCACTTTCTCAATTTTTTTAACTACCACCAAATCATTTTTAATGATTATTGTTTTGTAGCACAGTTTGAGATCTGGTACTGATAGACCCCACTCTCTTTCCAGGTTTTCTTCTTCTTCTTCTTCCTCTTCTTCTTCTTCTTCTTCTTCTTCTTCTTCTTCTTCTTCTTATTATTATTATTATTATTACCCTTGAGATTATTGATTTTGGTCTACCATGAAAACTTTGTTATTATTTTTCCTCGCCCTAATGAATATTTCTTTGATGGTTCGATTGGTTCAGTGTAGAATAAGTAAAATGATTTAGATAATATTGTCATTTTATTACATTGGTTCATGAGCAATTAATGTTTCTCCATTTATTAATATCTTTATTTCTGCAGAGTGTTTTATAGTTGAATTTATGTAATTCTTACATGTAGCTTAGTAGATTCACTCTCAAATACTTCATAGCTCCTATGGTTATTTGGAATGAACTTTCTCTTTCTATTGGGTTTTGTTGGTTATGTAGAGAAATGCTTTTAATTTATGTGAGTTCCTATTATATCCTGAAGATTTGCTGAATTTATTGTTTTAATTAATATTTGAGTTGATTCATTAGTGTTTTCTAAGGAAATCATCATATCATCTGCAAAAAGGATAACTTTGTTTCCTTTTTTCCAATGCTTATTTGCTTGATTTCTATTTCTTATTGCCTTATCTAGCATTTCTTGTACTGTTAAATAGTAGTGATAATGGATTCTTGCCTTTTCCCTGGTGTTATTGGGAAGTCCTCTAGCTTTTCCTCATTATATATAATGTTTTCTCTTGAATTTGGGTAGATATTACTTAACATATTAAGAAAACTTCCATTTATTCCTATACTTTCTAGAATTTTTAACAAAATTCTAGAGTGTTAGAGTTAGAAACAGGAGCCAGATTTGCAGACACCATCTTCTCCACCAGCTCTTCATTTCCCAAATTTTCTGCAGTCCTTCCCTTTGATCAGCAGCTATGACGTATTTATCCATGCCTCTAGGGTTTATAGTATTTGCCCAAGACTTCAAAATGTTTTAAGATTCCAGGCAGTGCCATTTTTTCACACATGAATCATCAGAACTAGAGAATAGTCACCAGGTTTGACAATCCCAGGGAGATTCTTCATCAGATCTTAAAAATATAACTAAAATTAAAAATAAAGCAACCAGACCTCTCTATTGTTATCAGTTTGACAAATAGTTTCTTTAGCATCTCTCATTTGAGAGTCATTAGTCACCTTTTGCCTCCTTTTATTTTAACTAATACACTGAAAGATCTCTCACCTGATGATATGTGCACATCCTTAACATTATTCTTTGGAGGACAAATAGCTCCTTGCAGAGGACCTATATCCTTCCTCCTTGGGGAGAGGGGCTGAGGAGGGGAGCCTCATGCTTATTATGTACCTCCAAGTGTTCAGTTGTCACTCATATTCCCTTTCTTACCACATTCTTCTACTCTCAAATCTCTTGACATAGGTCAGGATTCCTCTCTCCTTCCTCAGGTCCTCTTTCTTCTTTGGTTTCACACTGTAGCCATTCTTCATTTCTTAAAGGAACAAATATCAAACATTTATCACTGTGAGGTTTACCAAAAAGTCCAGAAACCCTCAGATGGAAGAAGCAAGTGCTTCTTTTTTCAAACACAAAGACATGGTAGCCAATGTTAATTCAAATACATTTGAAACACATTACAAAACAAGATGGTGGAAGATAATGCTCAGTATTGCATTAAAAATCAGACTTTTTCTCAGTTTGTTTGCTGAAGAAAACCAATCATGATGTCTGACTGATCCAGATCATTCTATGTATAGATGAAAACCCAGAGAGAATAAGTAGATAGAAAAGTAGAACACATTTCTTGTTGTTTCTAAGGTGATTTATTCTTATCAGTGAGCACAGAACTACAACATTTGGATTCTGGCACCTCAGTACCTGAAATGATGTATGAAGAAGCAGAAATGGCACTTAAAAAGATGAGCTGGGAAGAATGACTGAGATGCTCACACAGAAGAAAGTCGTGCTGGAGATGGCCCAGTTTTTGGAAACATTTTTTGAAGGATCCATTTTTAAGAGATCTCAAAGAAGGAAGAACTAAATGACTGGGGAAAAAATACAGATGGTATTATTTTAAAAACAAGCAATCAAAAGCCATATGCCTACTTTCTCATCTCCATAAAAATCTTTTTGAAAATGTTCAAGGTGCTTATTCTTTTAGAGGGAAACTGAGTCACAGAGTTACTTGTTGTAATGAGAATGAGAATTTGAAGATCTTTCCTGCCCTTAATTGACCTAGGGGGGAGTTTGAAAGTAAACTCTGCCCCTCAATCGGCTGAATGTAATCACATGGAGCCTGTGATGGAGGGAATTTGCTAAAGGGTGCAGCAGAACCCACAGGAAGCTGGTCAGGGCTAGCCTAATGGTGGGGGAGAGAGGATGCTCAGACAAGGAGATAGAGAAGTTTGTGAGTAAATACTGATCTGGTATTGGTTTGTGGGAAGGCTAAAGGACAGCATGGCTCTTAGCATTATTATGGCTTCTGAATATCTTTGGTAATATGATGGAATTGGCTTACTGATTTGGGGATTGGGTTTTCTGGTATTCTGGTGTCTGATAAATGTTTCAGTTCTATCCTCTATCTGGAGAGTTTGGTATCTTTTGTGATTGAACGTCATGCAATACTTATAGTCACAGTCTTTATCGTGATCATGGGTGCTATAAATATTGCATTGGCTCTACACTTGTCCAAAGTTACATAGCTAATCGTTTGTAAAGGAGTTACAACCAAAACCTGGGAGAACAATTCTAGTATTTGTTTTTTAGAGTGGGTGAAGAGGAAGGGAACTTTGGCAGTTTCTACTAGCAAGTCTTGGGCATCCCTTAGCTCCAAAATATATGAATCCCTTTTCATAATTTCATATTGATGAAAGTCAGTATTCTGCAGCTGACTGAGCACTAAACTTGGAGTCATGTGACCAGGGCTTGACTCTTAGCTAGTTCTGACACTAACCTCTCAGACCATTAGTTTGCTCATAAATAAAATGGGCTATGGGGGCGGCTAGGTGACACAGTGAATAGACACCAGCCCTGGAGTCAGGAGGACCTGAGTTCAAATTCAGCCTCAGACACTTAACACTTACTAGGCATGTGACCTTGGGCAAGTCACTTAACCCCAATTCCCCTTCCTTCTTCCCTCCAAAAACAAAAGCAAAAATAAAAATAAAATGAGCTTTATGATACTTGTGGGACAGCTAGACAGCACAGTAGATAGAGCATTGAGGTCAAATATGGCTTCAGACACTTACTGTGCGGCTCTGAGCAAGTCACTTACTCCTATTTGTCTCAGTTCCTGTAAAAATGAGCTGGAGAAGGAAATGGCAAACTACTCCAGTATTTGCCAAGAAAACCCCAAATGGGGTCCCGAAAAATTGGATACAACTGAACAGCAGCTATGGTACCTGTACTACTTACTTACTAGGGTTGTGAGGAAAATGATTTATAAACTATAAAGCACCATGAATATATAAGTTATTGGTCCAGAAGGAGATGAAATCTGGCTCTTCCCTGTACTTGGGTCTCTCCTTCTCCCACTCTCCCAGGTTATACACTATCACCCTAGACCTGCAAACTTCACTTCCTCCCTCTCTTCCCAGCCTCATATCTGGGTTTCTTCCCTGAGGGTAGTCCCCTCCCAGGTCTATTTTTTTTAAGAGGCCATTCTTTGCCTCATTTTTTAAATTAAGCCTTAGTCACTGAGTGGGCACTGCCTCAGTCAAACTGAGAACTTAGCTTGAAAAGGCCAAGGTCTCCCGGGGCATCCTGGGCCATCTCCAGTCTTCCTGATCCGTATCTGGCGTCTGGACCCATATGGCTCTGGAGGAGAGAGTGAGGCTGGTGACTTTGCACAGCCCCGCCTCACTTAAATCCAATTCACTTGCATGTCATGGCATCACCTCCCTGACATCATGGTTCTCTTCAGGAGAGAAGGACAAACAGTAGCAATCTCGGTTTCTTAATGATTTGCTCCCTCTTTGTCTCTCTTCCCCATGGGACCTTGATAATCTGATAAACTAGTCTGAACCCTAAATCTTTTAGACCCGGAGCCCATTTCTCTCCATCTTGTTGTTTTATTCCTTAATACCCCCGGTGGTGGAAATTTCTAACCAGTTAAACAATGCTAGGACAGGCTGAGCAGGAAAGATTTTTTTTTTCTAAATTCATGACCCTGTAAATAACACCACTAGATGGCCACCTCCTTCTGTTAACTGAGCTAGCTTCCTTTCCCAAACAATATCTCTTTGTTGGTTTGAATGGGGAAGAGGACTGTAGGGAGAGATTAGGGATCCCCTGAAGGGATAGTCTTTGTCCTGTCTTCCACCCCCTCTGGGGACTTGGCTTTTCAGACAAATTTCATCTCCTTCTAGACCAATAACTTATATTTTCATGGTGCTTTATATTTTATAAATCATTCTCCCAATGCTGGGTCTGAGAATCTTGGAAAGGTTGACAGCAGAGGTCTCTGCTTCCTCATCAACACTGGGTACTTCAGATCACCCTTGTCCAACCCTCTTCTTTTGAAGATTTGGAACTCAAGCCTCGAGAAGGGAATCGAATCAGAAAGCTAGTAAGTAGCAGAGCATAGATTCAAACCTAGACCCTCCAACTCCAAGTCTGCCATTCCTTCTATTACCTGGCTCTGAACTCTGTATTTGAAAGCTCGGGATCCTTGGATTCAAATAGCAGAACGCCCAAGATGACAAAGAGTAGCCTGAGCCTCTGGGCTTTGAGCCTATGATTAACCTCTTTTCCTGAGTCCTGCCAATCTTCTCCCACATCTGTAGAGGAAAGTGAAAGGACTAGTGTTTGAAAATGAGCTAAGTCACTAAAAGCTCCAGCTTATTTTCCTCTCATGTAAAAGAGAGGGGCGGTTCAGATGATCCCTAAGGTCCTTCTGTAGTACACAAAGGACTGAGAGAGAAGATCTCCGAGATTAGAATTTGGATGTGGATTTATTACCGTGGGACTGTTGGGGTAACTTGCCCAAATCAGACAGCGGGTTGGCACAGACCGTGTGCTGGTTTTTAAAGAGATTCAATAACCAGGTTACATATGCCGAAACTACAATCAGTGATTGGTCAGTGTACATTTGAATTTCCCGCAGGCCTGAAGTTCACCCTAGGCTGAGAGACAGGAAGCCTAGGATGGGGTGATTAGGAGGGGCCAAGGAATGGAGACATATTGAGATCAGGTGATGATTAGGAGGCCCCCCCCCCCCAGGACATCTGGATCAGGTGATTAGGAGGGGGCAGAGGACTAGGGGTGATGGAGAATTTACCCTAGCCTGAAATTCCTGCTCGCCGATCAGTTGGGGGAGGGAAGGGTGGAGTAGTGTCCAACACTTCCTAGCTCTAAATATATAATTATATTATTTTTAAAAATATTATGTATAATTATAATTGAGATTTGAATTGGAAACAAGATGTACCTAAGCACAGAAGCCTCTAAGAAGGAAAGGAAATTATATTTACTCTAGTGAAGAAAGCCTTTGACAACCAGCCTATGTAGCAGTGGGGTGAGTAAAACACATTTTTTCTTCCACACTTTCATACACTTTCTTTGGATAAAGATAGCATGCTTTTTTAAGAAAATTTACTTTTAGTTTACAACATTCAGTTCCACAAGTTTTTGAGTTCCAAATTTTCTCCCCCTACCTCCTCCCCACTCCCCACCATGGCAATATGCAGTCCAATATAAGCTCTACATATACCTTCACATTAAACATTAGTCGAGTTGTAAAAAATTATAACCAATAAAATGAACAATGAGGAAGAAGAACCAAAACAAAACAAAATGAAGAGAGATAGCAAATAGTTTGCTTCAGTCTGCATTCAGACTCTGTAGTTCTTTCTCTGGATGTGGATATTCCTTTCCATCATCCATCTTTTATAGTTCTTCTAACCTTGTATTGCTAAGAAGAGCCCAGTTGACCAAAGTTAGTCAACAATCGGTAATTGTGTACAATGTTCTCCCCTCACTTAGCATCAGTTTATATAAGTCTCTCCAGGTTATTATGAAGTCCATCTGCTCCTCATTTCTTATGGCACAATAGTATTCCATTACATTCATGTACCACAACTTGTTTAGCCATTCCCCAATTGAAGGGCATCCCCTTGGTTTCTAATTCTTTGACACCACAAAAAGAGTTGCTATAAATATTTTTTTAATTACAGGTCCTTTTCCCACTTGTATGAGCTCTTTGGGATATAGCCCTAGAAGTGGTATCGATGGGTCATAGGGCATGTGCATTTTTATAGCCCTTGGGCATAGTTCCAGATTGCTCTCCAGAATGGTTGGATCAGATCACAACTCCACCAACAATGCATTAGTGTTCCAATTTTCCCACATCTTCTCTGGCATTTATCATCTTCCTGTTTTGTCAAATAGCATGATTTTTTAAATTAGTAAATTTTTATTGCTTTCTTTTTTTAAATATCACTTTCATTTCCCACCATATCCCTCTTACCTTCCACTCATTCCTTATGTTGCTGTTCAGTTATTTCAATCATGTCTGATTCTTTGTGACCCCATATAGGGGTTTCTTGGCAAAGATACTATAGTGGTTTGCCATTTCCTTCTCCAACTCATTTGACAGATGAGAAAACTGAGGCAAACAAGGTTAAGTGATTTGCCCAGGGTCACACAGCTGTGTCTGAGGCCACATTTGGCATCAGGAATGTGAGTCTTCCTGACTCCAGGCCCAGCACTCTATCCACTGTGACACCTAGCTTCCTTACAATCACATAAAAAAAGATGAAAAAATCCTACAATTCAGGAAAACTAACCAATTCATTGAAAAAGTCTGACACATACAGTGTTCCACACTCCTAGTCTAGAACCTCTGCAAATATGAGGAGGAAATGCCTTTTCATACTTCTCCTTTAGGACCCCAAACTTGGTCATTATGATTTTGCAGCATTCAGTTTCAATGGGGAAAAGTTTGCATTTTTTAATGTACTCATTTATTCATTCATTTGCCTGTTTATTTAGCTATTTATTTACTTATTCACCATTTCCTTATTTGTTTGTTTTTGTTCTTTGTCTTTTTTGTTTGTTTATGATTGGGTTTATGATTCCATCTAAGCTGGGAGGAAAGTGGGCACTCATAGTCATGATTATAATTCCAAAGGGCATGATAGCTTTAACCTGGTCTCTTGTTAGGACCTGGGATGGTTTTGCCTTCCTTAATCAACCTTGTGCTCCTTATTGTACTTGTCTGGTCTTACTTTGTACACCTGATGAGCTTTACCTGACTGTGCTCAGAACTCCCAATCTCAGCAGCTTTAGTCTCCCCCAGTAGCAGGGATTATAGGAATATATCCCCAACCCCTGGCAGATAGTTATGCTTTTCAAAAAGTCATTTACAGATGCCTCAAAGCTGGTAAGGACTGACATTGGGAAATCATTGACTTGATAGGGTTCCGGATCCAAAGAAATCTGGACAGTTAAGAAAATTGAATATAATAAAACAAAATCCTAAAGGAATAATTCTTACATCTGCATTCAAAGTAGTCTTCAAAATTCATTCAAAACTTCACCAGTATATGATGACAGAAGCATGGTTAGATAGTAGTTTGTTTCACAAAGATCCGGGGGTTTTATTGGATTCCATAGGAGTTGAGTGACATATGGTAGCCAAGAAGGCTAATGGGATTTTGGCCTACATTAGGAAAGAAATCGCTTCCAGGAATAAGGAGTCCCCTGCTGTCTACTCCAGTCACAGCATATGTAGAATTTTTTTTGTTCATTTCTGGGCACTGCATTTTAAGGACAATGATAAGTTAGAAAGTTTATAGGGAAGCAGCCAGGCCTGAAGTTTACATTACATGAGGATACATTACTAGCTATGCAACCTGGGCAAGTCATTCAACCTCTATATGCCTCAGTTTCCTCATCTGTAAAATGGGATTGATAATAGTACCCACCTCCTAGGGCTGCTGTGATGATCAAATGAGATAATATTTCTAAAATGCCTGGCACATAATAAGTTCTACATAATGCTATTACTGTTATTAGCCTTCCCCCAAAGCTGGGTGACTTCCTCAGGTGTGACGAAGAGGGGATTCATTTAGGGACAGGTTGGACTAGACTGTTTCTCTGTTTCTTCCCAATTCTGAGTCTTTGTGATTCTATGAATTAGAACTGAACAGTTTATTGACAGCAAGACATTTTTCATCCTGGCCAAGGCCAGCACAATGCTAAATTGTGATGAGAAATTTCTTCTTACTGCTCACATTCATGTGATGCTTTAAAGTTTACAAGCACCTCTCAACCATCCAGCAATGCAAATGTTATCATCCCCTTGTAAAGAGGCCTGGAGGAAGGCTTCAGCACTGGGTCATGATCTGTTGGAGAACATGAGCATAGGAGAAGCTGTGCGTAGATTGTGATGTGTGCCACCAGAAGGAATACCCACATGATGGAATCACAGAAACAAAGGAGTATGGAAGGTGTTAAAAGAAGGTAACATTGAATGTGTCACCTCTCTCAGGTAATACTTTTGAACATATACAAGAATGACTAGTAGTAGGGATTTCAGGTACTACTGAAAGATTGTGGAGGAAAAATTTTGGGGTAGGGGACCTACATGGATCAAGTTGGAATCAGTTCTGTCCCTGTAGTCCCCTTCCTACAGGGTGAGAGAGATGATTATTAATAACCAGTATCTTGGGGAGATTCAGAGCACTACCCTTCTTCCAAATTCCTGATTTTAAAAAGTTCAGTCTCTTAAAAAACTTTACTGATAATGAAATTGGATTAACTTTTCTTTATCTCAGTAGTCAGACCCCACCAAGGGGATGTAAACCTGCTGCCATAATTATTTTTGGTGTAAGAGAGACAGTCAAATGACCATCCTTTTATTTTTTTGCTTTTTTTTTTTTTGGAGGGCAATTGGGGTTAAGTAACTTGCCCAAGGTCACACAGCTAGGTTTTTGTTTGTGTGCGTTAAGTGTCTGAGGTCGGATCAGAACTCAGGTCCTTCTGACTCCAGGGCCGACGCTCTATTCACTGCGCCACCTAGCCGCCCCTGACCATCCTTTTATTAATAATGAGCTGGCCTTATTAATAAAATGATTAAATTGCCCAGAAACTATGCCTCTTGAACCTTTTTGATCATCACAAGAGGTCTGTCCCTGCTCTACTGCATTAAAGTTTGGACTTTACCCATTTCAGAGGACTCTCATGATTTACTCCTTCCCCTGGTGACCAAATTGATTCAATGTCTTCACTGCTGTAGGTGCACTCCATATCTCAGTCTCCAAGCCTTTCTTCATGCTGTTTCGATGAAGAGCCTGAAAAGCTCTTTCTTTTCCACCCAACCTACCTAAGTCCTAACTTCTTGAAGATTTAGCTCAAGTTTCACCTTCTCAGGAAGCTTTCATTGACTCTCTTCCCTAAACTCCTTTGAACAGTTCCACTACTGAATATTTAATTATTCTCTAATTGTTTCATGTGTTAATTTTATTTCTAAAATGAGATTATGGAGAGGATTCTGGGAAGATGGCCAAATAGGTCAGAAAATTCCAAGCTCTCAAGATTTTCCTCCACAAAAGAGATAAAATAGGGCCTCAGAGCAAACATGGAATGGTAAAAAATAAATAAGAGAAGGGGCAGAACAGGGGGCTCTGAAAAAAGATTTCTGGTTTAGGTTTGGTCCCTGCATAGAGTAAACATCTCCAGGCTAGGGACCAATTAAACAACAAGCAGCAAACCCTGGGGTTAGCTGTGTTGGGAAGCTGCCTGGTTACTCCCAGGACAATGGGGGGAGTTGGGCATCCGAGCTAGGGGAAGATTGAGGGAACCTCTGCTGACAAGGAACACCAGACCCAGATGTGCTGTGGAGATGTGGTGGGTCAAGAAGGAACCAGCACAAACCCAGTGTGTACAGAAGCAGTGAGGTGGAGACGCTGTTGGCTGTGGGCTCTTATAAGAAACTGGAGATCTTGGTTTGAGTTCAAAGTCAGAGAGGAGAACTGAAGAGGATCTGAGGTTAAAGACACCATCCTCTATACCCTAGAAGTAGAGGTGATAGCAAAAATTAAGCTATTAAAAAATGTACAAAGTTGAAAGGATCTAACCATAGAGAATTAATATGGGAATAGAGATCAGGGTTCACCTTCAAAGGAAGATACTGAAGCAACAAAACCCTCTTCTACTCCAAAGAGTAATGTCAAATGGCCACCTGCCTAAAAATAATTCAAGGAAGAACTTTAAAAAGACTTTAAAAATCAGAGAGATTGAGGAAAAACTAAAAAACAAAGAACAATCCAATGAAAAGAAAGTCAACCAATTAGAAAAGGAGATCCAGAATCTTAAGGAAAAAAATGACTCCTTAAAAATCAGAATTGGGCAAGGGGAAGCTAGTGAAGTTATAAGAGATTAAGAAATAATAAAACAAAATATAAAGAATGAAAAAATAGAAGAAAATTATGAAACATCTCATAAGAAAAATAACTAATCTGGAGAACAGATCAAAAAAGAAAACATAAGATATGATCAAAAAAAGAATCTTGATATAATAATACAAAAAATAATTAAAGGAAATAATTAAAAGGTTGATTAAAGGAAATTCAGGAAAAATTCCTGAAGCATTAGAACAAGGGAGGAAAATAGAAATAGAAAAAATCCACTGATCACCACCTGAAAGAGATCCTACAAGGAAAGCTTGCAGGATATTGTACTACAACCTCCTGCTCAAGGCTAACCTATTTTGAGCAGCAAGAAAAAAACAAATTACGTGTGACAATGCCAAAATTAGAATCACACAAGACCTAGCAATGAAAACACTAAAAGACTGCAGGTCTTAGAACACTATATATTGAAGAGCAGAAGAACTGGAGTTCTGGCCAGAAATATCATACCCAGAAAAGCTAAGCATAATCTTGAATGAAAAAAAAAAATTAACATTTAATGAATTGTCAGACTTTCAAGACTTTGTTTAAAAAAAAAAAACAACACCTAAACTTAATGGAATATTTGACATACAAAAGCTAAGAGAAACATAAAGTACATACCAAAGACCAATTACAAAGGACTCAATAAGGACAGACTGTTTACCTTTTATGTATGTAAAATGTAAAACGTATTTTAAGAATGTTATTAGTAACTGAGTAGCTCATAAGAAAGATTGGGGCAGACCTGAGTGTAATATGACTTCAAAATTAAAACTGATCAGGAACAGTAGAAAACAGTAATTATCTTAAAGAAATGAGGTACAAGAGGAAGAACCAATACAGAGGAATTAAGTGGGGAAGGAGGGCTGTTAGTTCTGAAAACCTACTCTCATTGGGAATGGATTCAAGAGGGAACAATACATATACTTCTGTATTTAGGAAGAAATGGAACACTAAGGGAATAGGGAGAGGAGAGGATAGGGAGGGATCTTTAAAAAGGAGGGTGAGGAAATAGGTTAAAGGGAGATGTAGATGGGTGTTTAGATTTATGGGAATGGGAGGATAAGGTTGGAATTGTTGGAAGGGGGGTAGGTTAAGTAATAGTAGGGCAAGGTAGTGGTAGAAGTGAAGTAGAGGAGTCAGAAGGGATAGGAAATGAGAGATATGCAGAAACATAAAAACAAAGATTATGAATAGAATCTCTTAGGGAAATATATGTTTATGTATGTATGTATATATGCATGTATATATACATATGTATGCATGTATGTATACATCAATATATATAAATATATCTACACTTAATTGTAGCCTCTGGAGGGGAGAGGAAGGGAGAAAAAGAACAAAGTAAAAAGTATATAGCGGGGGCGGCTAGGTGGTGCAGTGAATAGAGCGCCGGCCCTGGAGTCAGGAGGACCTGAGTTCAGATCCAGCCTCAGACACTTACACACACACACACACAAAAACCTAGCCTTGTGACCTTGGGCAAGTTACTTACCCCCAATTGCCCTCCAAAAAAAAAAAAAAGAAAAGAAAAAAAAAGTATATAACAGAGAACAAAAGAAAACCTACAAGGAAGCAAAGAAAAGATGGACAGCTTTCAATATAGGCTTTCTTGAAATGGAAATTTATTGCTATATATTTTGAATCCTCTCATGTTCTACTGTGATTATGATATTTTTTGTTTTCTTATTTTATATTTGTTTTAATACTTATGTTTATGTTTCTTTTTCTTCTTCCTCTTCTTATTAAGTTTTAGTATTCAAGTCTAAAATTATTTTTAAATATTAAAAAATTAAATAAAATGAGATTATGAGCCCTGTACAGAGCCTGGCATAGTCCTGGGCATAATGTAGGAGCTCCAAATGCTCATTGGTTGACTAGGGCCATAAAGAGACTAGGAACATTCTTATGAACCTTAAGAATCAATATATTACTATGGGACAGAATTCTCATCAACAACAGTATGAAAAGTATATTCTACTTTTATGCACATTCTTAATTAGGATATTTTTATTAACCATTTTTTTGGTTCAAAAGCTGCCTGAAGTGAAGGTGATTGTTTATATCTTTTAATTTAATTTAATTAATTAATTTAGGACTAGCAAAAATGTTGGGAAAAGATCATTCCACTGAGACTTTGGAGTTTGGAATCTGAACAACTGAGGACTATTTATCTTCTGAATTTGGAAGAACCCCATCCTGCTGAGAGGGATGGACCATGGGTCAGATTTTCCAAAGGGACTAGATGTACTACTAATGGCCCTTGAGTCTTTTAGCCTTTCCCAGCATCATTTGAACTGGAAAAAGTATGCAATTCACTTCCTACTCAGCCCAAGGATCATTAGAATTCCTCAAAAACCCCTCAACCTTGGAACCCATTTGGAGCATGCAGGTGTGTGCTAGTGATTGTTTAACAACTATCTCTCTTTTTTTTTAAGAAAAAAAATGTCCATAGGATATACTTCTAAGCTTAATCTGCATTTACCTTTTCTCTGTCACTTTCTTAAGTCCAGACAGTTGAAAAAACAATACATCAATGCTTGATTTGTAGTATTTTACTATTTCTGAGGTAGAACCTACTGTGGTGAAAATATAACAATCACCTCTCCCTCACTTGTAGTAGCTAGCTCCAGCATACCTCTGGAGGGAGGATATTGGAGTTAAAATACTCCTCTGCAGGGTTTCTAGGCATGAGCTGGCTCTCTAGGCCTAGAGAGTAACCTCTGAGTTGATTTACAGACTTACAGATTTACAGATTTACAGTGTGGGCCAGTCATGGCCCAGATGATTAGTACCTTATATTTCATGAAGGGGGCAGGCACTGAAGTGAGATGGTACTGGGGATTTAAGGGGTAGAAACAGTTGAAGAGCAAAACTGAATAATCTACAAGGCTACCAAACTTCCTAGCCTATAGCCAAAAAACAAAACAAAGCAGTAAAAGTTTTGGCAATTTCTATTTTATATCATAAATGCTATCTTCTTTTAATATTTATCAAATAGCGGTATATTACGCCCCCTGTGCTTATTCTCTTAATTCACATTGGTACTGGTAGACTGGCTACCCCAAAGATACTAGGGTTCTTTTGGTTCTAGGAAGTAACTCTGTAAGTGACTCTCCTCCTAATGATACAGCTCATGAGCCCCCACTGGTGCGTTTCCTCTTAACAATTAGCCAGTAGACTCAGCATTTTAACACAGCATATTAAGGATAGAAAGAACCAAGCATTTCATCAGAAATTTGTGACATACTCTCCCCAAAAAACACACAGATTCTGTAGGAAAGAATGAATTTGAGCTTAAAGTATAATGGTGGTGAGAAACAGTGTAGGGAACATGCATGACCAAGATAACTAATAATTCTGGAACTCTTTCTTTTTCAGAAGGATCCTCACAAAGTTCATTGCAGAATATGATGTCAATGATAACCAGTGGTAAACCTGACTCCAATGCTTATATAGGCTAGCTCCTCACAGGACATGCTGTTTTAGCTCACTGGGTCAAATAAATCACTCAGATACAGAGCTGGCTCCTTCCTGGGCTTGTTAGCTGCTGGACTGAGCAGGCAACTTAGCTATTGTGCTCTTCATAGAGTACATCTCTGCTGGATAGGTCAATCAACTGAACTCTGGGCTCAGGGCTCACCCTTTGATGGGCAGCTACAGTCTTCATCATCTTTAGTCTCTGGTTTGTCTGGGTATTACAATGTTCTTTGCATCTGGAGTATTAATGTGCTCCTGTAAGCAAGGGTAACAACTTTTAACCTAGAATTAACAGAAATCTCACCTGTTTGACTCCCTCAGAACCTGAGCTCTGAGGTCTATTTCTTTTTTTTTTTTTTTTTTTTTTTTTTTTTTAAGCAATTGGGGTTAAGTAACTTGCTCGAGGTTACACGGCTAGTCATTTGATTTATGCGTGGGTGCTCATTTTCTGAGGCCGGATCTGATCTCGGGTCATCCCAACTCCGAGGCGGGCGCTCTTACTCACTGCACCACCTAGCCGCCCCTTTAGGGCAATTGGGGTTAAGTAACTTGCCCAAGGTTACACGGCTAGGTTTTTGTTTGTGTGGATTAAGTGTCGGAGGCCGGCTCCGAACTCAGGTCCTTCTGATTCCAGGGCCGGCGCTCTATTCACTGCGCCACCTAGCCGCCCCATGGTCTATTTCTTTTAAGCAGGAGATGGGAGAGCTTTACCCTATCCAATTTGTCAATCATTCCTGGTTCAGAGGTGGCTTCCCTTAGTTTTAGATTCTACCCTTACTTACTTATGATGATTAGTCAAATTACACCTTCTCCAGAGATTCCCAAAGTGGGGAATTATGCCCTATAGGGGACATTGGAATGATGGGGGGGGAGGGCAGGAGGTAGTAGCTTCGGGTGCAATTGGGGGGTATTGAATAAAAATAGGGAGGTGGTGAAAGCAGAAGGAAAAAAAGAAGATAGGAAAATTTGAAAAACTGTTCATACATGTTTCATGTGTTGTGTAACAGAGTTAAGTCTCAGTGATTAAATTTTTTTCCAAATAAACACATAAAATGCAAGCTATAACCAATGAGCCGTCAAGTCTGCTGAAAGGTTTTAACAAGCAAGTGTTAGCAGGTGAGCCTGTAGTGCATTGTCAAAAAGCCCAGCATGCATTGGCAGGAATATGTGTGTACAATGACTTGTTTTCAGTAGGTTTCAATATGTTTTTGATGTGGTTATATGACACAATATTGCATCATCAAAATTTCAGTGCTGGAAAACCCTCCACAAATTTGCAATAAATTATTAAATTTAAGATGCATCATTCAAAAAAAAATTACATGTTTTTGAAATGCTGCAAAAATTTTTAAAAGCCCTTAAAGGATTAAAGAAAGTAGATTTCCAGGGGGTCTCAGAGTGATTTTTTTTTAAAAGCATAAGTTTGGGAACCTCTCTCAGGCTGGCCTCTTCATATACAATTGAACTATTGAAGCCTTTTAAAGGTGTAGAATGTTTCATTTGCATCTGAAAAGTCTTTCCTTTACATTTTAATGTCTCTGCCCCAGAAGAACAGCCATCTTTCCAAAGTCCAAATAGGGCACACCTTTGCAAGCTATTTCCCAAAGTAATCATTAGGGAACATTTCTATATAAAAGTGATTTATTGAAGGACAAAACTTATTTGGATATATGCATTATGATGTGTTGTTTGAAAAGAATTAATGTTCTGTGCATTTATAGAACATATATAAAAATGTACAGTTCCTGGCCTGGAAGGGCTTTGTCACTTAAAATTGTCAAGCGGTGAATGGCTTGCACAAATATACAAACCTAGACTGTGGCCAGAAATCCGGTGTGGAAGACAAGAATGTAGCAGTGTTATTAAAAAAAAGAATTGTATGTACTTTTGAGAAATGCGAGTTGGCCTAGTAAATAGAAGGCTGGCCTGGGATTGTAGATTTTCACTTGATCTTTTCCATAAGAGTTGTGTCTAAGAGGTGATATTATGGTATCTTGTTTTGCTCCCACCAAAGTTATTGGAAAATAATAGCTGTGGGGAGGCTGCCTTATCTTATTTTATTAAGACCTGGACCTTCGGAATGTTGACAATGCCCGGAGGGAACTAGAAAAGTGGGGGTGTGGCAAACAGCATAGAAGTATCCTCACTACTGCCTATGTAATCTATATGCAATCTGCATGTATAGAGGGAATATAGAGAAATAAAGCAAGGAATTTGATTAACCCTAGATCTACCAGGAAGGATAGAATTGTAGAATCTCACTCCTGCTTCTGTATCCACTGCTGGGTGTGTGCCTAGTGAACACCACACCTGTTTCCTTTCTGGAAGCATAATAAACACCTTCCTCTGCACACTCTGTTTCTGAGTTCTTCCAGTGAGAAGGGATTTGCTGTTTTAAGGGGTATATCATGTGGATCTTCCTAAGGGCCCCCAGGGAAGCAGTGGACAGAGGAAGCTTGTCTGGGTTAACTCCTTGACCCTGCCTGGGAAGCCCTGTGGTCCTCACTGCCTTGTTGAAGGGCATCCCAGGTGAATCTTCCTAAGGGCTCCAGGGAAGCAATGGACAGCAGAAGCTCATCCAGGCTAACTCCCTGACCCTACCTGGGAAGTCTTGTGATCCCCGTAAGTGTCTTTCTCACATTTGTGACTTATAGACAAGCTCCAGATCATTTTCTAACAGAGTTATAGATGAATTACTGATCCGTAGTTGTGGAGGAGTTCATACACTAGAAGATTTTCTTAAATAAATGAAGTCACAAATCCAATTTTAAAAAACAATATAAATGGAGTCACAAAATCAAAGTATTTGGAACTGGAAGGCCCTCATCAGCCATCACATATATACCTAAATGGAATACCCACCAAACATACCCCAAAATGGTCTTTTAGCCTCTATTTCAAGATTTTGATTGAGAGAAACCCCCCCACTTCTTTTTCTTTCTTTTTAAAAAATAATTAATTAATTAATTTTTAGTTATCAACATTCACTTCCCCAAGATTTTGAGTTCCAAATTTACTCTCCATCTCTCCCCTCCACCACCCCAAGATGGTTTACATTCTGAATACCTCTTCCCCTTTACCCTCCCATCTATCACTGACCCCTGCTTCTCTTATGGCCTTTCCCTTCTATTTTCCTATAGGGCAAGATAGATTTCTATACTCTGTTGCCTGTATATCTTATTTCCCAGTTACAGATAATAATTTTTAACATTCATTTTTAAAACTTTGAGTTCCAAATTCTCTCCCCTGCTCCCCACCCCTTATTGAGAAGGCAAGCAAAATTCGATATAGGTTATACATGTGTAGTCATGCAAAACACTTTCATAAGAGTCATGTTGTGAAAGACTAACTATATTTCCCTCCATCCTATCCCACCTCCCATTTATTCTATTCTGTCCTTTGACCCTGTCCCACCTCAAAAGTGTTTGCTTCTGACTAGCCTCTCCCCCAATTTGCCCTCTCTTCTATCCTATCCCCTTCTCTTATTGCCTTCCTCCCTACTTTCCTGTAGGGTAATATAGATTTCCATACCCAATTGAGTGTGTATATTATTCCCTCCTTAAGCCAAATCAGATGAGAGTAAATATAGCATTAATGCTACTTGCAGCTGTTGTGGAGGTGTAAGACCAATAACACCAGCACACAGAAGGGCTGTGAGTGCAGGTTCTTTGATCTATTTTTCTAAAGGAAAGACAGTTTCAAAGGGGTCAAAAATCTTAATTTAATTCAACAATGCAGAAAGAAAAGTAGAAGTGAGTGTACAAGATAGAATCCAACAGGCAGGAAGGAATCCAACTGTCTAAATAAAATGATAAATACATAATTACCAGACTAGGAAGCACCAACATCTAGGTTCTCAAAGTCAGGGGACCCCTTAACAATGCCTACCCAGAGTCTCATCTGGCCAAATCACAAAGACCACAGGGGAACATTCTTCCCATGAATGAGCCCCAAAGTAAAATACAAACCTTACAGTATTTATAGTTTTCAACTAATAGGTTCAGAGCCAAAAGGCATTACAACCCACATGATTTAGTGCCTAATTGACTCAGTACCAAAAGGTGTGAAAGCCTTCCTGAAAGCAAGCCTCCCCTTAAGCAAGCTGCTTCCCTAAGGCAATATAAATCTCCCTGAATATGGGCTCAATGTGACTCAGGATGTGTCACAGTTGTGAACTGGGCCAGGGCTCAAAGCAACAAGACATCTGTGATTGGAAAATCTGTGTACCTCTAGACCTGGGAACATGGCCCCTATTCCAAGGGAAAAGAGGGACACATGTGGTCACATAGGTCTATTAATGAACAGGGAGATCTTATATTCCATTAACCCTGCAGTAAGTTTCATTCATTCCCTCTCACCTCCTCCTTCTTCCCCCCCGACTGTAAAAAACTTTTTCTTGCCTCTTTTGTGTGAGATAATTTGCCCCATTGTATCTCTCCCTTTTTCCTTCTCCCAGTACATTGCTCTCTCTCCCCTTAATTTCATTTTTTAGATATCATCCCTTATATTCAACTTACCAATCTGTATGTGTGTGTGTGTGTGTGTGTGTGTGTGTGTGTGTGTGTGTGTGTGTGTGTGTGCATTCCCTCCAACTACCCTAATACTGAGAAAAGTCTCATGAGTTGCAAATATAATCTTTCCATGGAGGAATATAAACAGTTCAACTTTATTAAGTCCCTTATGATTTCTCCTTTCTGTTCACATTTTTAGGCTTCTCTTGAACCTTGTATTTGGAAGTCAAATTTTTTTATTCAACTCTGGTCTTTTCATCAAGAACACTTGAAAGTCCTTCATTTCATTGAATGTCCATTTTTTAACCTGAAGTATCATACTCAGTTTTGCTGGGTAGGTGATTCTTGGTTTTAACCCTAGCTCCTCTGACCTATAGAATACCACATTCTAAGCCCTCTGATTCCTTAATGCAGAAGCTGATTGTGTTACCCTGATTGTGTTTCCATAATACTTGAATTGTTTCTTTCTGGCTGCTTGCAATATTTTCAACTTGATCTGGGAACTCTTGAATTTGGCTACAATATTCCTAGGAATTTTCCTTTTGGGATCTCTTTCAGGAGGTGATTGGTGGATTCTTTCAATTTCTATTTTCCCTTCTGATTCTAGAATGTCAGGGCAGTTTTCCTTGATAATTTCTTGAAAGAAGATGTCTAGGCTCTCTTTTTGATTATAACTTTCAGGTAGTTCAATAATTTTTAAATTATCTTTCCTGGATCTATTTTCCAGGTCAGTGGTTTTTCCAACGAGATATCCCACATTTTCTTCTATTTTTTCATTCTTTTCATTTTGTTTTATAATTTAATTTCTCATAAAGTCATTACCTTCCATTTGCTCCATTCTGATTTTTAAAGAATTATTTTTTTTTGGAGGAGGGAAGGCAAGGCAATTGGCATTAAGTGACTTTCTCAAGGTCACACAGGTAGTGTGTCAAGAGTCTGGGGCCAGATTTGAACTCAGGTCTTCCTCACTCCAGGGCTGGTGCTCTATTCACTGTGCCACCTACTTGCTCTGGAATTATTTTTTTCAGTGAGCTTTTGGACTATCTTTTCCATTTGACCATTTCTGCTTTTTAAGGCATTCTTCTCATTGGCTTTTTGGACCTCTTTTACCATTTGGCCTAGTCTGTTTTTAAGGTGTTATTTTCTTCAGTATTTTTTTGTTTCTCCTTTACCAAGCTATTGACTTATTTTTCATAATTTTCTTGCTTCACTTTCATTTCTCTTCCCAATTTTTCCTTTATTTCTCTTACTTGATTTTCAAAATCCTTTTAAAGTTCTTCCATGGCCTGTGACCAATTCATATTTTTCTTAGAGGCTTTGGATGTGGAAACTTTGACTTTGTTGTCTTCTTGTGGTTCTATGTTTTGATCTTACGTGTCACCAAAATAAGATTCTATAGTCTGATTTTTTTTTCTGCTGTTTGCTCATTTTCCCAGTCAATAATTTGTCTTTTTAGATCTTTGTTAAGGTAGGACTCTGTTTCCAGTATGAAGAGTGTACTGTCCAAAGCTTTAGAGGTTTTTTGTTTTTTTTTTTTAAAGCAATTGGGGTTAAGTAACTTGCTCAAGGTTACACGGCTAGTCATTATTTATGCGTGGGTGCTCATTTTCTGAGGCCGGATCTGATCTCGGGTCATCCCAACTCCAAGGCCGACGCTCTTACTCACTGCGCCACCTAGCCGCCCCTTTAGGGCAATTGGGGTTAAGTAACTTGCCCAAGGTTACACGGCTAGGTTTTTTTGTTTGTATGGATTAAGTGTCGGAGGCCGGCTCCGAACTCAGGTCCTTCTGATTCCAGGGCCGGCACTCTATTCACTGCGCCACCTAGCCGCCCCAGCTTTAGAGGTTTTGTGCAGCTGTTTTTAGAGATATTTCTAGGGACCTGTAAATTTTCACTTCTTCCAAGGTGGTATGATCAAAGGAGAGGTGTTGGCTCCTGGCTTGTCCTCTGATCTGTGAGGGACCATAAGCACTCTTTTCTGCCTTAGAAGTGTGAGAAGGATTCCCTCTCCACCATGCCACAAGCTCCTCCATGCCAGTGCTCTTCTACTCCCCAGGACTGAGACCCAGATCCAAGCATGGGCAAAGCAAGAGAATCCTGCCTCAGTGCCAGCAAAGGGATCCCTGCAATCTCCTGCTGATCAGATGCTCAATTCCCCCCATTATCTGTGAACCAAGAGCTCCAGAAACAGTCACTGCCCCCCACTGCTGCATCCCCAGGGTTGGGGCTGGACGGCACTCGTCTCCCAACCTCTTGCAACAGACCTTTCCTGTCTACCTGTAATGGCAAGCACAGAAGTAGTTCACACCTTGTTTCAGCTATTGAATTAACACCTTGTTTCAGTTCAAGTTTCTTTTGAGCCTTTTATCAAGACTGTTAATAAACAGAATGTGTGAAGCCCACAGCTTGTGAACCTTAGAACTCATGAACTCCTGCAACAGGAAGGGGAGGAGCTAATATATAAGGAAAATTTCCAGGCTAGAGACAGCAGAACTGAGAAGAGGACTCTTGTGATGGCAGAGTCGAGAAGGAGAAAACTTGTGGTATCTGGCACTCTGTTTGCTCTGTCTGTGTTGATGTTTATTTGTGATACTTTGTACAGAAGTCCTGGGACCTTACTGGAAGCCCCGAAAAAGGATTTTCTAGTTGTATGTTTATAGGAGTCCTAGAGGAGGGTTTTGGAGGTCCTGGGACTGTACTGATGGTTTGTGTTGATCTCTTGGACCTTGTTTGTGGGTCTGTGTTGATTTCTATGCTGATGATTTGTATTGAGTTCTCAGACCTTGTTGATTGGTCTGAGTTGATTCCACAGGCAGATAATGAATTGGTGATGATGGTGTTGGCAATGTGCATGAATGTTGATGGATTGGCTGGCCTGCACCATGAGGTCCCCATTCCTGGCTCTGATGTCTCCATGACTTGAGTCTCAGGAGCCCTGGCTGGCTGCTCCATGATGCCCACATTCCTGGCTCCAAGGTCTCCATGGCTCAAACTCCCAGGTTAGTGGGGATCATCACCAGCACCTGAAATGGAGAAGGACAAATGAAACAGAAGCACTGAATGCCCATTGCTTAGTTAGGGGACAAGAAGGAGCAGGGGAAGGAAGTCCTTTTCCCATCCAGCTTCAGTTCACAGAACCTACACTAACAGTGAACTGTGATCTTCACCCTCTGGATGCAACAAGAAGAAACTTGCAGGAAAAAAAAAAGAGAGTGACTATCTCAGTCTCACTGGTTTCAAAGAGGCAGCCTTTTCCTGTTATGCAGTCAATCAAAAAGGCTATACTCACCCCCATTGTCAGGAGGATAGGGAAGCACATGCCTCCATGTTAGGTGATCTGGGTATGACCACACATATACATTTGTATATATACACACATTATATATATGATATATAATAATGCATTTCCACACATATATGAGTATATGTATATGTGTTTGTGTGTGTATATATAAAATGCATATATTGGTGATAATGGAAGCCAATGACACTTGGTGATGGACCAGGATCGTTTAACCTCTTGATAATTATAGGGTCTGCCAGTGGAGTAGAGGAGAAGAGGGGGACCCAGAATGTTACATCATAGATAGCTGGTGCTATAATTAGCCTTTACAAATTGCCACAACAGGCAAAGTTTGGTGGTGCCCCAGACGACGGAGATCAATTTAATTTAATTCAGCAAACGTTTACTGATTCCCTGCCATGTGCCAGGTATTGGATTATTCTGCCCCCCATTCTCCTTCACTTAAGAACAGGAGAGACTAAATACAACAGAGACAAAACTATTCATGCCTCGCACTTAAGGCTTCACATTGCTCATGCTGATCCACCAGCCTGCTGGAGCTACCTTTTCCTCCCCACCCCCCCCAGAAGATGGCAGCCATCCTTGCCTTGATCACCACCAAGAAAAACAGAGACTAAAGCTGGTAGATTAGTGTCTTTGGTGTTCACACTCAGCTCTAGGGCAAGAGCCAATCAAAAGACATCACCAAGCAGCAAACAGAGAGGAGACAGTCACATAATGGGACTGCTCATGATTGCTATCAGGAGTGGGGTTCCTCTATTCCACTTCCAGAGTGGACCCTCATTAACTAGTCTGCCCTTACAAACTCCAGGATTTTAAATCCGTATCCCTTCTATGATTTTGTTCTCCCTTGACTCCCAGTCTCATTGCTTGCATTTAGGTAAGTGGAGGCAGCTAGGTGACACAGTGGAAGGTGTGCTGGACCTGGAGTCAGCAAGTCCTGAGTTCAAGTCTTACCTTAGACACTGAGTATCTGTGTGATCCTGGGAAAGCTAATACCCGTGTACCTCAATTTCCTCAATCATAAAATGGGGATAGTAATAGCATCTACCTTCTAGGAGGAGACACTTAGTAGCTGTGTGATCCTGGGAAAGCTAACATCTGTGTACCCCAGTTTCCACAACTATAAAATTGGGATAATAATAGCTCCTACCTCCCAGGAACATCAAATATGCTGTTATGCTTAGCCGAGCATGTAGTACACAGTAGGTGCTGTTAAATGCTAGCTATTTATTATTCTTATCAACATCAGACATTTGAATGATCATCCAGATTTTAATTTATTATTAAATAGCAAAAAGTGTTAGTGTATCATCACACACATACTGAGATAACATTTAAAAGGATTCTAAGAACTTCTAAAAAGTGCCCACAGTCTGCTTCTTCAAGGTCAGGGAGAAAGCAGCTGGACGGCACAGAGGATAGGGCACTGGGCCTGGACTCAGGAAGATCTGAATTCAGATCTAGCCTCAGAAACTTACTGCATTGGTGTGACCTTGGGCAAGTCAATTAACATCTGTTTGCCTCAGTTTCCTTAACTGTAAAGTGGGGATAGCACCCACCCCCCAGGGTTATTGTGACCATCAAATGAATTAATATTTGTCAAGAGCCCATCATAGTATTAAATGACTAAACAACAACAACAAGTTAGCATAGGACCTGTTTGTGGTTCAGTTGTTTCAGTCATGTCTGACTCTTTGTGAGACCCCATTTGGGGTTTTCTTTGCTAAAGATATTGCAGTGGTTTTATTTCCTCATGTGTCTGGGCCTCAGGTTCCTCATCTGTAAAATGAGGTTGTTTTTGATGACTTCATGGTCCCTTCTAGCCCTGAGCCTATATGTCTTATCAGTGGTTATGCAGCTAATACACGATAGAGGCAGGATTTGAACCAAGGTCTTCCCAACTCCCGAGGCCAGCCCTCTGTCCGCAAGCACGCTGGGCAACACTCCCAAGTACCATCTGATTAAAACGTACCAGGAAAATACTTAGCAAAATAAAAATATAATAGACTGTAAATAATGTTAATGTTAACATGGGTTCTAAGTCAGCATGCTGTCACCAGGTATCCTTGCCTATGGTTCAGTGGCCTCCATTTTTATTGAGTGAAGCCTGTATCATTTTAACAATATATAATAATACATAAAGTTATGTATACATATATATGTATATGATACTATTGTTGTTGTTCAGTCATGTCCAACTCTCTGTGACCCCATTCGGGGTTTTCTTAGTAAAGATACTGGAGTGGTTTGCCATTTCCTTTCCCAGCTCATTTTACAGATAAGAAAACTGAGGCACAAGGGTTAAATGACTTGTCCGGGGTCACACAGCTACTAAGACAAGTCTTCCTGATTTCAGACCTGGTACTCTATCCATCCTGCTGCCTAGCTTCCATGTCAAGGCTAGCTATTATTATTTAAATAAATGAGAATAGTAACATTATCATCCCCTCTATTCAGAAAAGAGGTGAAACAAGGGGGTACACAGGGTGGGTAACTGATGAGAGTCTTTCCCCACCAGGAAAGCACAGGGAAGTCCCCAAGGCAGTCTCACCAAGAACTCCTTTCACCCGTCTCTGGTACTTGCCAGTCAGCTCTGGAATTCTGTTCTTGGCTCATGAAGCCTCCCCTCTGTCAGGAGGGAGTGGGGTGCTCGATGGCGCTCAGCTCAGCCCACGATGGCAGACTTTAGCACATGGGCTCCAGCTGGGACACTCCACCAGCTCCAGCCTCTGCAATTTTCCATCCCTCTGCCAGACCACAGTCTTGCTACCCTGTGTCTCACTTGTGTGATTGACTTCTCTTACTCACAAACTCACTTCAAGGTTAGAGTAAAAAACCATAACCAAACACAACACTTCGGGTAGTTTGTCCTCAGGTAAAGAAGAGGAGCCTGCCACCACCGGCCTTTGTTCTAAAAGACAGGTTACACTTTCAAGGCTCAGCTGTTTTCTGTTGGTCTTTCCTGAACCATCTGGTTGTGGGTGAATTCCCTCCACCAAACTACCTTGTATTCAGTCTAATTTATGTATGTAATATATGTGTGTGTATATATTATATGTGTGTATACATGTGTAATACTCACAGACACACACATATTTAGGGCAGCTAGGTGGCATGGTGGGAGAGATTCTCATCCGTTACTCACCCTGTTTTCTCCCTTTGCTTTATCTGTTCCCTGAATGGAAGGGATGAAAACGACAGTACTCCCAATTCTCTTAAAAATAATGGCTAGCATTTATATGGCAACTAGATGGCACAGTGGATAAAGTACTGGGCCTGGAGTCAGGAAGACCTGAGTTCAAATCCAGCCTCAGACATTTATTAGTTGTGTGACCCTGGGAAGGTAATTTAATCTGTTTGCCCCAGTTTCCTTATCTGTAAAATGAGCTGGAGAAGGAAATGGTAAAACCCCTCCATTATCTTTGCCAAGAAAACCCCAAATAGGGTCATGAAGAGTCAGACATGACCAAGAGCATTGAACAACATTTAGGCATATACTTGTAGTCTCCATATTAGAATATAAATTCTTTGAGGGTAGGGACTGCTCAAATTTTGTCTTTGACTCATGAGTACTCCCAGAAATTAGACAAAGTCACTGAGGTGCCTTCCAAATCTATGACTCTGTATGAGATAGGGAAATTTTTTTGTACATTCCCTTTTTTAGGACTTAAAAGAAAATTCCTTTTCATTATTACTAACAGGACAAATATCAACAAAAAGGAACATTTTCCCATATCAATAGGAAAAGAAAAAAGGCTACATATAAAACCATGAATCTCCACTCTGTGTGTGTGTGTGAGAGAGAGAAAGAGAAAGACAGAGAGAGAGAGAGAGAGAGAGAGAGAGAGAGAGAGAGAGAGAGAGAATGTCATACATGTCTTGAGGCAACTAAGTGACTGTCTTAACTCCCTTTTTCGCTGATGGGTCTGATACTCAAAAGGCAGTTAGTAAGTCTCTTATGAGAGTCTAGAGGTGGACCTGAGGGTTTGGGAGTTGTTTTTTCTTTTTTCTTTTTCTTTTTTTTTTCTTTTTGGAGGGGGGAGGGCAGGGCAATTGGGGTTAAGTGACTTGTCCAAGGTCACACACACACACAGTAAGTGTGTCAAGTGTCTGAGGCTGCATTTGAACTGCAGGGCCAGCACTCTATTCACTGTGCCACCTAGTCACCCCGTGGGAGTTGTTTTTTCAATTTAATAGCTCATGAGCCCCAACTGTTGTGCTTCCTGCCATGGCCACCAGTTAACATCAATTAGTTGACCAGACACCACTTAAATTTCAGAAAGGGATAATTATTGTGATGGTATAATTGGCACAAAATATCCCTCTAAACGTCTGTGACAAATTCTCTCACCAGTACATATAGAGTCCAAGGGAAAGTGGGCTCAAGTTTAGAGAGATCATACGGGGTAAAGGGGTAACTCACACATCTGGGAGTCCTTTTGCTAGAGTATGGTGTAGTTTTCTTCTGTTGGGCTCTTTGTAGAGCCTTGAATATGCTTCTAGTCTGTTCTTGGCTCCCAGCGCAGATAACGACATCAGCTGTTCTGGGACACTTCTAGAATGCCAGTGGGAATATAGGAAGTCTAAAATCCTCTAGACCCCCAAAGTTCACAAGTTTCTCTATTCAAGGGGTAGGAAGGCAGGAAATCAACATCAAGCTTCTGCTCCATCCTCACCCCTCAACTTCAATTTCAATTAATTTCCAGGGGTTTAGCTGGAACATCCCCTCTTTTCTACCACACTCAAAATCTCTCATTCCAACTAGCACCATGATTTTATCCAGGTCCTGGAAGAAGTGACCAAGAATCTCTCTGGCTTACTTTAAGAAGCTTTCCCTCACCCCTCTTAATTCTAATGCTTTGCCTCTTTTAATTATTTCCAATTCATCCTGTATATAGCTTGCTTTGTATATATTTGTTTACATTGTTGTCTCCCCTGGCAGATTATAGACTAGAGGGTAGAGACTATTTTTCTGCCTCTTTTTGTATCCCCAATGCTCAGTACTTATGTGTATGCAGCCCAAGTGGGATGTTTTCTAGGCATTCCTCAACACCATCTTGGGATGTAACTATGGAGCTGGTGCCACATCAGTCCAGGCCCTGTGCACATAGATCTTTGGCCTGAGCTTCTTGCCACCTTCCCCCAAAGCCCACCCAATTCCCTCAGTATTTGAAAAGAGTATACTGCCGGGGCGGCTAGGTGGCGCAGTGAGTAGAGTGCCAGTGCCAGCCCTGGAGTAAGAAGGACCTGAGTTCAGATCCGGCCTCAGACACAACACACACAAACAAAAACCTAGCCGTGTGACCTTGGGTAAGTTACTTAACCCCAATTGCCCTCCAAAAAGCAAAAAAAATAAAATAAAAAAGAGTATACTGAACCAAGGTAGTGGCCTTATCCAATTAGTACCTACCAATTACGTACTTCCAGCATTCCTAATTCCAATGATTTAGAAACAACCTCTCCCTGGGAGAAAATCAATGCTTTTCTGCTTTCCAGTTTAATCCTTCTACTGCCCAGCCCCTTTCCTCTTCTGGCCTTCCATTATGGAATGACGTGCTATGGGGTGCCCTCTAGAATTTCTTATTTCATCATTAACAAACTTTCCTTCAAGTTCCTCTCGTATTTCTATGCTTGCACTTTTCTTTGCTCATAGAAACCTGGCTCCCTCTGGAAGACACTGTGTCCCTGGCCACCCTCCCTAGTGCTAGTTACTCCTTCTGATTTGTCCTCTAAAACACTGTAGGAGAAGGAAGAGTTGGAATACTCCTTGCTCCCTACTGCTACTTCCAGACCCTCCCTCTGCCACTATAACTTAGCCAACTTTTACCTTTTTGGAGGCATCCTTTATCCATCTTTAACCACCAGGGGTTCTGTACCAGCCAAGCTATGTGGTCTTTTTATTCAGGATTTTGAAGGAAGCTGGGTATTAATGACCCCCTGGCTCTACCCTTCTGTTAAGCAATACTGGGTTCTAACATAATTCTAGAGCAAAGGTTATTAACCTTTTATGTATCATGAATCCCTTTGGCAGTCTGGTGAAATTTAGAGATCCCTTCTCAGAATGTTTTAGAATACATAAAATAAAACTCAGGATAATCAAGAAGATCAATTACGTTGAAATAGAATTATCAAAATACTAAAGAAAACAAGGTCATAGATCCCAGGTTAAGAACTTATGGACAAATCACTCTCCCCTGGTACCCTCACTCACTTAACCACTTTTACTCTCTCCTTTTTGCAGAAAGATCTTTATTTCAGTAGCAGTTTAATTGGATTACCCTAAAAAGGTAAGGGGGGTATGTAGGTATAGCAATGGATAGAATGTCAGGGCTGGAAGACTCTTCCCCCTGAGATCAAATCTGGACTCATACTTACTGCCACAACCCTGGGCAAGTTCTGTTTGCCTCAGTTTCCTCATCTGTAAAAATGAGCTGGAGAAGGAAATATCAAACCACTCCAGTATCCTTGCCAAGAAAATCCCAAAAGGCATCAAGAAGAGTTGGACACAACCGGAAAACAACTAAACAAACTAAAAACCAAAAGGGGTAATACAATAGACTGAACATTCCACTCTATTCCAGGTCCAGCCCCACAGGCAGCACAAGCCCTAGCTCAGTCTAGCATCTGTTTTCAGCCAGGCATGGCTCCTCCAGCAGTTCTGAGTCATGGGAGGCTGGGTCGTGGCACTATGGGAATTCAGCATCTGATCATAAGCATCCCAGATCCCAGAAAAACAAAAGCTGGACACAAACCATTAACTCAGATCATTGTTTTCGCCAAGTTTTGAGGACACAGTGGTAGTTTTTAGTGATTCTCATGGTTGACCCTGACTAGACAGCAGGACCCAGGTACTACGGCCTCAGTATCACTGAGTACTGCTTGCTCATTGGCTGCTTGGACAGGAATTCAGGAGCTCTCAGAGACCATGCCTTCCCTGGGACTGGCTTCCATGGTGAGGCAAACAGGAAGGGAAGCATTTTTGGTTGGGGCTACAGGGTTAACTTCCCTGCTGCCATCCTTCTTTTCTACCATCTGCCTTTTCTTCTTAACTATTATTCATTGTGTGTGTCTGAAACATTTGATCAAACTTTCTTCTCCTTTGCTTATGACTTCTATAAGAGTGAATAACACATGAAAATTATGAATACAACACTGTACACTAACAGTACCAATAACATCTCCCATTCCTCCCCACAGACATCTAAAAGATCCAGATATTATCACCTTCCTTTAGAAGATGGAAAACAGGTCACCCATCCATTTTTTAGCATGGCTGCTTCAAACAAGTCTTAGATTGCCAAATTAATAGTTTGCAACTCTGTCTTCAAGTCCTCTAAATTTGTCTCATGCCATTGCTTCTGGAAAGACAGCTTAATGGAAAGATGTGAATAAATTTCATGATGTTATAGTGACTTGTGGTCACCTTTAAATGCTTAAAAATTATTGAAGACCTCCCAAAGAGATTTTGGTTATGTGGGTTATGTTTATTGGTTTTTATCATAGTAGAAATTTTAATTGTAATGCCTTGATGTTATTATGAAATAGTTTTGATGTCTCAATTTCCCTGAAAATGTCCTGGGGATTCTTAGGGGTCCTTGGACCACACTGTCCCAGGGTAATACGTTAGTTAGTTAGACTTGGAAAGTAAGATTGGCAAAGGGGTAGTGTAGTATTACAGTAGGTTTTTGGGGTAGGTTTTTCCTACTAGTGTAGCTGTATGACATGATTAAGTACTACCTCAGAGTTACAGTGCTGATGGAATGATATGGCATTGAGTGATATTAGTATTTTGGTTACTGTGACGATAGACAACAATTCTGAAGCTGGTATTCTTTGAGTACCTGGAGCGGCATGGCTGTACTCAGAGCCGGAGTGTGATGGTGTGCCCTTGTACCAGATTCCTGAAGACAGATAGTCCCCCAAGAGGAATTACCAAGATGTTCTAAGGAGATCATTGGAATATGTGGGGCAATCCTCTCAAAGTGACTTCTTTGGAGGGGTCAGCCCTCATTTAAACGTCCAAGTCTGGTACAGTAAAAAGCAAGAAGGAAATGGCAAAACCACTGCAGGATCTTTGCCAAGAATACCCCAAATGGGGTCACAAAGAGTCAGACAGGACTGAAACAACTGAACAGCGCATATACTTATGCATATAATCACTCCTTGTATTCTAGTCAGATCCATCTGTGTCATCTGTGTACATCACGGCACAATAAATCAAGAGACCTTGGGTTTGAATACAGGCTCTGTTACTAATTTGCTGTGTGATTTTTGGGGGGCATGTCATGTGAGCTCTTTCCTTATATGACAAATGAAAGAATTTGGATTAAATCCTTTGGTCCCATCAGAACCTTTCACAATGGGCTTTCATGTACTTAAATGTTTAAGAGTTAAACACTTCAGTGTTTGTTGAATTGAATTGTATTGAGTCAAGAGAGGCCCAGGAGCATTCAAACTAATCAGTTTCCTTAAAAAAGTGTTGCCTTGAACTAAGCATGATACTCCAGATATGATCTGACCAGAGCTGAATACCTCCCTGGTCTTAGTTGTTATGGCCCTCTTTATGCAGCATTGTATTAGCTTTCTTGGCTGTAATATCATGCTGTTAATTCATTGAAATTGCAAACCATTATACCCCTCAGATCTTTTCTAAATGGACTATTACAATCTAGTTAAAATTCTCCCATCTTGTGCTTGTGAAAATGATCTTTTGAAGCTAGATGTAAGACTTTGTATTTATCCCAATCAAATTTTATGTTATTATTAGGTTTAGCCTAATGTTCTAGTATAAAATTCTTTAAGAATATTGACACTATCTTTGGGTGTCTTCTGAAAATTTGGTAAATATGCCATCTATGCCTTGATCCAAGGCATTGATAAAAAGATTAAACTTAGATAGCTTCAGAGTACCTCAGGACACTCCAAAAGAGACTTCCTTCCATATTTACTTGTCTAGATCCTTTGAGATCTCTTGCTTCAGTAGTGGTGGTGGTGAAATTCCTTCTAATGGTATAGGTAACAAGTTATTTCCATCTTCTCCTTTTTTGGGACCCTTACCTTCCTGTAGATTCTCCACAGCATGTCCACCCAGTGTTCTATGAACTTTCTCTACATGTCTTAACATGGAATGAGCAGCAATGGAATGTACAGATTGTCTACTGATCACCCTTCATTCTCATTACATGCCTGGCCTGCTTCCTTTTCTGCTTATTAATATCTCTGGTGATTTCACTTTACATTTCTCTTCAACAACTCTGCACTGGTAATCTGCTACAGCTTATTCCTATTCACCATATGTCTCTCCATTGCCTTTCCAATGGGTCACAACTTTAACCGGAAATTTTGGTATTGACCTATAATTGTGTGGAATTTTCAGGATATTATTAATATTAAAAATATAGACCTCAGTGTCAGGGAGAAACTCAGGGTCACTATAAGCATTATAGTATCCTGAAAGCAATACAAACCAGTCTCCTTCTATTCAAATTTAGACTTAATTCGTTGTTTTGTAGTGTCTATTCAAAAATATATATTGTTATAGATCAGCTCATCAGGCTGTCTATACAACTGCATGTAATAGCTGACAAAATATTCTTCATAACTTGGGTTTTTCTGAGTAGATAGGCTGAACTTTTTTTTTAATGATTACAGATCTCATTTAGGAGGTTTCACAAAATCCTGGGGCTGGATGCAATAAGTAGAATGTCATCTACAAACAGGAGCAGATGCTTTTCATCACCCATAGGGACTCCTTCTATTTGGACACTGTGCTGGACCTTGTCCAAGACAATGGCAAACATCTTTGATGAGCATATGTCTCCTTGTTTTATGCTTTGCTTGATATTAATAACCATTAATCAGTGAACAAATTTATTTCTACTACTATGCCTTTCAAAGAATCTTATATAAGTTTTATATATGCATGAAAGCTGGAAAAGAATCTTTGAGGTTACATTTTGCTCTAATGAATCAGGTTTTTTTGGTATCATAAACAAACAGTAATTGTTGTTCAGTCATTTGGTCCTGTCCAACTCTTCGTGACCTAATGGACCAGAGCACATGAGGCCCTTCCTATCCTCCATTATCTCGAGAAACCTGTCCAAGTTCATGTTTATTGTTTGCACGACACTATCCATCTCATCCTCTGCAATCCCTTTTCCTTTTGCCTTCAATCTTTCTCAACATCAGGATCTCTTCCAGTGCATCCCATCCTCTCATTATGTGGCCAAAGCATTGAAGTTTCAGTATTTGACCTTCAACAAACAGTAATGGAGCATCTTAATATTCTTTGTCACTCAATTTTCTGATTTTAAAACTGTATTTTTGGTAGAATATTATTTATGAAAGCTTATCTCTTCCCTTTTGATATCTTAATCAAGGATGCCCTTGATACATGTGTAAATTATTCTCATAAAATTTTTTGTAGAGATTGGAAACTAGGTATACTGAGTTGGTAGTTATTGATATATTTTTTTCAATTGCTTTTTTAATTTAATAAGGCTTGTAATTTCCATCCCTATCCTCCCACTCCAAAAATTTGGAAACTTTGCCTCTTTCAGATATCTTTTAAAATGATAGGATTGTAGATTTATGAATAGAAAAGGTCTTGGAGTCCATCAATTTCTTGTTTCTAATTGTACAAAAGAAGAAAGAGGCAGAATTAAATTAAGCTAAGTCTTGCCTATGGTCCCACAGTTAATTATCTGGCATGGGGATTTCATGACCTCAGAGACAGATCCCTCTGGAACTGATATCCTCTCTGTATACCTGGTTTGCAATTGCTCTTCCCATCTTTATTCCTTTTAGTACCATTTCTACTTTCTCAAATAGTTAAACTGGTGATGTTAAAGTCCCAATACAATAACTTTACTGTAATTAATGGAGAACATGGTACGTTATAGAAATATTGGTAGGTCTTTTACATTTTTTCTGTTTTCTTCCTTTATATTTCATCCTTAAATAGTCTCTGAGTAGTTAGGCTTAATTGGGGCTCTGTCTTTTTCATTAAACGTTCCTCACTGTTTTCATAAAATTCATCATCCACTTCTTTTTTCTTTTTGGAGGGCAATTGGGGTTAAGTGACTTGCCCAAGGTCACATGGCTGGTTTTTGTGTTAAGTATCTGAGGCTGGATTTGAACTCAGGTCCTCCTGACTCCAGGGCCAGTGCTCTACTCACTGTGCCACCTAGCTGCCCTACCGTCTACTTCTAAAAGATCTTACAAGTGAGTTTATATCCTCAATCAACAGAGCCCTAGTCTGTTATTTATTTCCTTACTTGACCAGGAAATAAAGTGTTTGCTTGACAAGGAAGTTCCTAAGTTCTCACTGTAGTCTTCTTCATTTTGTTCTTCTCATTTATCAATATGATAAGCATTTCTCAGTAGATAGTGATGGTCTGTATTGATATCTGCTCTTCTTTCTACTTACCTTTATAATAGTTTGTTGTGGAGATCTATGTCTGCTGGACAGGAAGTCTTCAATGTTTCTGGAAAGACATGAGACAGTGACAGTTTATCTACTCAGAACAATACCTGGCACATAGTAAACATTATACAGTGTCCTTTCCACATCACAACTTTCCCCACTGAGGTTTCACTATACCATGTATCACATAAGAAATTAAATAGGAATTTGGGGGAGTTTTGAGGAAGCTGCAGATGACTTGGAAAGGCCAGCTGATGACACAGAGCCTATGAAGGAATACTTAATCCAAAATTTACAATAAAGTATTGTAGACACCCCATAAAAATCAGACTTTCCTGGTACTAAGAGAGGGCCAAAAAATTTTACACAGATTTTCTAGATCATGTGGGCTCCATGCTCTGGCCTAACTCTTTCAATGCGGAAGGGATAATGGTAAATGTTCATAAGAGTTGTTACTGTTGTTGTTTTCATATCCTGAAGGAGGGAAAAGGAGAAACCTCATGAAAGAAGCAAGACATGAGAGAAAAGGACTGGAGTGAGATAAGGGTTTGGGGTGAGCAAACCGGGACTACCTTGTCCCCGTCTCAGCAAGACAGTCCTTCCAGCTGCAAGTGCCACTTCCAGAGCTACCAGCACAACCTCTCCCATCACTACAAGCAAACTGGCAATAGAGAGAAACAACAGCTATAAGTGAGTTATGCAGAACTTACACAGAACAGAGCCAAGTAGCCACAACCATTCATCCTACTGAAAACAGAAACGGCGAATCCGCAATTCCATCCTCTTTTTCAGGAGGAGCTAGTTTACCAGCTGCTGTTTACTAAATGTGTTTTGCTATGTCACGATTTCTCTGACATAAAGTGGCTAACCATTGAATTGCCATTCTGTGTATGTCTTTGACCAAGGATGGTAGATAGGGATACGACGAATGGCAAAATATGTCAAGAGAAAGGTAGACATCTTTAATTGCTAGGAATTCCCAGTGTGGGGGCTCAGAGCTACAGATGGAAGAGAATTATTGATTCATATTTTAGTAGCATCCCAAAAGCAGAAAAAGAAAATGAGCATATGAACCAGTCCTAGAAAAATTGAGTTTAGGAGTACTAGAGGGGAAATGTCATGAGAGAGCTGGAAGTTAGCTTCCCTCAGGCAATTACATCAGACATTTCTACTTTACCAATATTTTTTGTGCTGAAGAAGTTTTGAAAAGAAAACTCTTCCCTGAAGAAGGAGAGGTGAGAGCATGTTTACAGGAAAAGGCATGCCTAAAGGAAGACCAGAGGAAGGAGATAGAGAAAAGAGGCAGTTTTCATACAAAGATAGAAGCCAGAAAGAGAGAGTAATTAGTCCCCTGCTCAGCAACACAATATCCTGTACACAAACAGCTGCTAGGTTTGTTTTTTTTTTAAACCAATAGCCTGTTTAAATAGGTCATATTGGAATTATTTCATTATATACTATATTCAATTCTCATTTTTATCCTTTATTTTTATTTAGTGTTAATTTTTATCTTTGTTCTAACAAGTCAATTATCTCATTGTATTTAAATAGGTGATTTGGAGATGATTCCCGGATCAGTAACCAGGTACCTCCTTGTTTTAGAATTTGATACATTTCATTTTTGTGATATCATTGGATGCTCTCCATGCTTAGCACCTTCTAATTCTCTTCAAGAGAGTATTTATGTTATATTTCTGTATAGGATAAATCTTTGGCATTATTGTTTCTTAATCCTGAACCATGAAGCATAGGATCATAGATTTAGAGCTGGAAGGAACCTTAGAGACCTTCGAATCCAGCCTTCCATTTTACAAATGAGAAACTAAGACCTTCGAGCCATAAATGACTTAGCCTGGATTGCACAACTATTAATTGTCTGAGGCAGAATTTGAATGCAAGTCTTTCCAGTGCAACACTATTCATGGTTTCCAACATATTTTTCACTTTCTTCATTTAATCCTACACTTACATTAAAGTAACTGATTCTTGAAGCATCTGTGGACTTAATTTAGAAGATCTTATAGAGGTCTCCACTGAACTTCTCTACCTCCTCATCCTCTGTAAGAGATGCTGGCCACAAAAGGTAATTATCTTCATCGGGGTTTATTTGTAAAATGCTTATCATGAGTACTGCAGTACCAGATGACCGAGTTTCCAGTAAAATGATGCTTCTTGTTTGTGGACACACAATAAAACCAGCTCTGCCTTCTCCTTTATTTTCCTCTCCAAGGAGTACAGAGGGAAACAGACAGAATTTGGAGGCAGAAAATAGGGCTTCAAATACTGGTTCTTCCACTTACTACCTATGTGAATTTAGGCAAATCTTAACATCTCCGTGATCTCATTTCCTCACCTGCAAAGTGTGTGTGTGTGTGTGTGTGTGTGTGTGTGTGTGTGTGTGTGTGTGTACTGGGGAGATGGAATTGGGCTAGATGACTTTTGAAGTTCCTTAAGTCTATTACCTCTATGAAGGAGAATTGATGAGTTGCCCTTCCTCTTAGCCACAGCTTCCTTTTGTCTTCTGGTTCCTTTTACATCGGGAACATCAGTATTAAGATGACTCATTTCCTTCAGCTGCATAGCCTCTTAATGGTCACTGGGAAAGGATCTCATATTTAGTGTACCAACAGCTAAGGTCATGTTTAGAATTGACCTAAACGTCTCTGTGACTTGTTCTTAGCTAAGCCATCTTGGGACTCTGTGATTACTGCTTCCTTTTCTGGGTGTTTACTTACCATGTTTTTGATAATACATTCTTGAATTTTGCCAGGAATTGAAATCAAGTCTACTGGTCTATAATTTAGACATTCAATTTTCTTCCTTTAAAAAAAATAACAGAACATTCAACCTTTCCATTATTGTAGCTCTTCTCCCCATTTTTTGTGATCTTTCAGAGATCAACAACCCCACCAATAATTTTCTTTAGTGCAGTGGAATGTAGTTTGTGTAGTCCTGGTAACCTGAACTTATCAAGTATGTTGGTTTTGTACTTTTTTTTTTTTTTTTTGCTATTTTCTCATTTGACTTGGGTTTCAGTTCCCTATTTGACATTTTTATTTTGACTTTTCCAGTCTGGTGGTCATTCCCATTAACAGAGTAAACAGAAAAAAAGTAACCTGAGTCATTTTGTCTTCTCTTGTTTGTCCTTTTTTTGGAAGGGTTGCAGGCCACTCTAGGGTGACATTGAGAGAGGAATGGAGAAGTGGGAGAAGGTAGGAGACAGACCAAGAGTTTTTATGTGGATACATGAGTCTGGCTTTGCTTCCCCAGATCTTCTCACCCTAGTTTTACCCCCAAGAAAGACTTCCTATGTCATGCTGCCCTGGGAATAGGTCACTCTCTGCTGACCACTTTTTAATTGCCATCTTGCTGCTTGCTATGACTGTTTCGGCTCCAGCGTGAGTTAGTTGTAGCAAAAGACAAACTAGGATAGATCTTAAAAAATTGTATTGGCTGTGTGGGGACCTGGAGAGGTATGGGATTCCACTGGGAGAGCTTGATAAGAGTGGTTACTGCTGTGACACCCCTTAGTCACGATGAGATTCAGTGGAATATGGCTTCAAACCCTGGAGTTTTCTTAGTACTTACTGATCTGACCTTAATTAATTCATAAAAATGTTAATTTTAAATATTTTATATATCACCATACTCTATCCACTAAGTTATCTCATGTAGCAAAGAAAGAGAGGGAAAATATTGAGCTAAATGAGCCAATGTATCAGTCGAATATGACAGTATATATGATATTGCACACCTTCCCTCTGCAAAAACTTATCTCTAGTTAAGGTCAAGTTCAATCATTAGAAATATACAGCATTTAGGTTTTCCCCATATTTATAATATAGTCATAGCATGTGCATATATAATACAGCAATAACATAATATAGCAATATAATATATATTGCTTTCTTTGTTCTGTTTATTTTATTCTACAAGTCTATAGAAATCTTCTCATGTTTGTCTGAATTCTTCCCATTCATGATTTCTTATACTTCACTAACATTCCATTACAGTAATGTATCACCATTTGTTTAGCCATTTCCCAGTTGATGGGCAACTATTTTGTTCTAGTTCTTTGTCCACAATAAGTACTGCTAGGAATAGTTTTGTCCATATGGGGCCTTTACTTTGTCTTTGACCTCCTTGGGGAATATACCTAATGACGGGACCTCTGGGCCAAAATATATGGAAATTTTAGTCACTTTCTTTTGACATAATTCCAAATTGTTTCCCAGAATTGCTAGATCAAGATACAGCTCCAACAATAGTGTAAGTGTTCCTGTATTTTCATATTAATTATTTTGATTTTTCCTCATCTTTGCCAATTTTCTGGGTATAAGGTGAAATCTCAAAGTGGTTTTCTTTTTCTTTTTTTTGTCATTAGTGCAATCTTTTTCTTAACAGTTTGCAATTCTTTTGAGAATTGTTTATATGCTTTGACCACTTCTTCATTTTTTTTTTTACTTTTTGGAGGGCAATTGAGGTTAAGTAATTTGCCCAAAGTCACATGGCTAGGTTTTTGTTTGTGTGTGTTAAGTGTCTGAGGCTGTATCCGAACTCAGGTCCTTCTGACTCCAGGGCCAATGCTATACTCACTGCGCCACCTAGCCGCCCCGTGGGTAATATCTTTTGGTCATACCAGTTTGTGGCTATAATGTAACTAAAAAATAAAATTTCCAATCACCATCTTTCTTTCTTATCCTAGCTGTATTGAATTTATTGGTACAAAAGCCTTTCTATTTCATGTAATCAAAATTATTTTATCTTTTGTGATCTCCTCTCTTCCTTGTTTGATTAATAATGATTCCCCTTAATGGAAAAATACACAATCTTGTTTTGTATAATTTTTAATAAAGTCACTATTTATATCCAAGTAAAATTCAAATCCACAAAGCTATTCTCTGATTCTTCTTCCCAAACCCTGGCAGTGAGTATAGTTGACAAGAGGATCAGTCATCTGAATAAAACAGTTTCACTATAGTTTTGTTATTCAAAGTCTTTCTTAAAGTTCTGTTTTGTTTTTTGGTACTGGTAGGGCTCATTTATAGTCATTTAATAGTATTTCATGAAATCACTTGGCCATTATAAAGAAAATCATTTAAGTTCTATGAATGAAGTCAGATAGTGAGGAGCAGGAGGTCTCCCTACTTTGGGGTGGTGGTTCAGAGTAGAGATAGCTAGGATATATACATACATACATACATATATATATATATATACATATATATACATATATATATATATATATATATAGCCCTTGAAGATATATATAGTGCTTTACAAATATTATCCTATTTACAAATATTATCCAATTTTGTCCTCAAAACAACCCTTGGAGGTAAGTGCTATCCATAATGCCCCTCCTTTAAAAAAAAATTTTTTTTAACAAATGCTTTATTAACCTCCAGTCTACATCATTCATCTCTGCCAGACTTCGAGTTACAATCTTTCCTTCCATTTTTCCCCCACCCACCAGCCCAGAATAGCAGTCCCACAAGACATCCCCTTATCCCCCTCCTTTTTTTTAACATGTGTAAACTGAGGCAAACAGAAGCCATATGACTTGCCCAGGGTCACACAGACAGTAAGGCAGGATTTGAATCTGTCTTCTTGACTCCAGGTCCATTTCTCCACCTGGCTGCCTAGGATGAGAGATTTTCCCATTTTGATCATTTTTGAGCATATTGCAGGTCTTAACCCTAGATCATACTAAATATGGGCCTAGATGCCTCATTCCACAGGTCCAGATCTCCAGTGGTGGGACAGGTGAATGTCCTGTGGAAAAGTCAGTGCGCTCATGTATTGGATATCCTCTGCTGTAGCCCCTGGGCTGGTGACTAGAGGGTAGGGCTGCCCTCTAGTGGCCAAAATACACACTACACTTCTTCACTGATCAACCAATCAATTAATTGATAGCTTGATCCTTTATCATTGAAAACAGGAGAAGGAACTGTGGCATATTTTCAGCATTATAATACCCAGACCACCAATTGTTACACTGTTTCCACTACACCGTTTCTTTCTTTTCTCAAATATACCTTAAAAAAACAATAGTCAAATGCCTTTCTTTGTTGTCCTTAGCTTTCCTTGACAGCTTGAAATATTTACACTATATAGGTTTGGAAAAAAAAATCAAGATGTGGCTTCAAATCCCTTACCAGATATTCATTAAGTGTTGTGACCCTGAAAAAGTCACTAAATGTCTCTGAGTCCCGGTTTTCTCATCTATAAAATGGCATCATAATAGCATTTGCTTCATAAGATGGTTGTGAGTATCAGATCAAATGGTCTGTCAATGTTTGGCAGATCTTCAAGGGCTATATACATGTGAGCTAGTATACTCGTTCTTTTTAGCTTTAGGCCTCCTGACAATATTCTTACAGGACTATGCTACATCTGCCTTTTTTCCCCCTCTCATCTCCTTACTCCACCAAGAACTCTCAATATGTAATCTTTCCTGCCAAATCTGAACTAGCCAGATAAAACTTAAATGTTTGGCAAGGGTTGAAATGTCAGGTGTGTGTGTGTGTGTGTGTGTGTGTGAGAGAGAGACAGAGACAGAGACAGAGACAGAGAGACAGAGACAGAGACAGAACCAAAGAAAGGCAGAGACAGACACAGAGACAGACCGAGACAAAGAGAGAGACAGAGAAAGATAAAGGCAGATAGAGACAGACAGACACACACACACACACACACACACACATATACATATACAGATAGACAGACAGAGACAGAGAGACTATATGAATGTGCTCATCCTGGTCTCAATTTAAGTGGCTATATGAGGGGAAGCAATACGGCCAAAGCAGGTGTTACCCACTGAGGCATTAGAGTGCTACATATGATGATGTCAGATTAAGAATGCCTAAACCAGAAGTGTGAAACCTGCAGCCTTGAGGCCACATGTGACCCTCTAGGTCCTCAAGTACAGCCCTTTGACTGAATCCAAACTTCACAGAACAAATTCCCTTAATAAAAGGATTTGTTCTGTAAAACTTGAACTCAATTAAAAGGCCACACCCAAGGACCTCGAAGGCCACAAGTGGCCTCTAGGTCCTAGGTTCCCTACCCTTGGCCTAGACAGTTTTGTGTTGGTGTAGAAGCAAGGACCAGGAGCAGAAGTGGGGATGGAGCTTGGAGCAAGTCTGTCTGTGGGCAGCTCTCAAGGCAGTTACCATTGTCTTGGAACAGGGCCAGGTCTAAGGTCCTTTCTTTTCTGAGCATTGCATTAACTTAATAGCTACATTACTTTAGCAAGAAAATAGGAAAACATGACAAAGAAACAAGTCAAAGAGTTCCCAAGTTTCCAAGAGCACTGACTCTGTAATCACAGCCACAATTCAGCACAAGTTTATTTTGCAGTCTTCTCCACCCGGAGCAGTCCCTTCTAATTTCTGTCATATTATCATTACTGCTAGAGGGTCTAGTAGTTAGATTGTTGGAATACTTGAGAGTAAGGAATACTTGAGTTCAAATTCCATCTCAGAGAGTCACTAGCTGTGTGCCTCTGGCCAGATTATTATAATGATTAATTACATTGGCCAAATTAACCTTTTGAACTATGTTTCTTTTTCTTCAAAACGGAGATATTAGTACACTTACCTCACACGGATGCTATAAGGATCAAACTTTGCAAATTTTTAAGTGCTGTATAGATCTTTGCTATTTTTAAAAGTGTTGATGATACAAAACATTATCAATAGACTCTTCCCACCAACAGCTTTGCATTTGGTTGTCGTCCTGTAACTTAATTTCATCTGACTCTTTGCTACCCCTATGGTGTTTTCTCGGCAAAGCTGCTGGAGTGGCTTGCCATTTCCTTCTCCAGTGGATGAAAGCAAACAGAGGTTAAGTGGCTTGCCCAGGGTCACACAGCTAGTAAATGTCTGAGGCTGGATTTGAATGCAGATCTCCTTGTCTCCAGGCCTGAGACTCTAACTACGGAGCTGCCTCACTCTCTCCAGCCTGGCACTATTAAAACTCAAACTAATGAGTGACTTGAAGGGGGTTTGAGTGAGAATTTTTCCCCTTCCTTATTGTATTCCCTCCTCTTTCCTCTCTATATAAAAGTCACGCTTACAAGCCTAGGTGCCAGGCAGCGTGCTAAACTCTAGTGGTACAAGGAAAGGCAAAAAGCAACCCCTGTTTTCAAGGAAATTTTGGTCTAATGGAGGAGAAAATATGTAAGAAAACAATGGGTAACTATACATATGTGCATATGTATGTATGTGTATATATGTATATACACATACATACATACATACATACTCTGTGTGTGTGTGTGTGTGTGTGTGTGTGTGTGTGTGTGCAATCTCAAAGGAAAGGCATGACAATTAAGGAGAATGGGGAAAAGCTTCTCACAGAAGGTAGCACTTTAGCTGAGACTTGAGGGAAGGAAGGGAAGCCTGAAGGGTAGAGATGAGGGGGGGGAGGAAGAGATATAGGTATGGGGAACAACCAGTGAAATCTCCTGAATCAGAAACTAAAGAGTCTCATGAAGGGAAGAGCAAGGAGGACAGTGTCACTGGATCACAAAGGGGAGGAAGAGTAAGGAGAAATACAGAAAGAACGGGGCCAGGTTATGAAGAGCTTTCAAAGTTAAACAGTATTTTATATTTGATCCTGGAGGTAAGAGGGAACCGCTGAAGTTGACTGAATGGGGAGGGAGTGTGTGTGACATAAAGGTTAGACTTGTGCTTTAGGAAGCCCAGTCTGACATCTAAGAGGAGGATGGAGTAGAGGGAGGAGACATTTGAGGCTGGGAGCCCAACCTGTAAACAAAGTGTTGGGGGTGGGGAGAGAAGGGCAGGTGAGGTTGGAGAAAGTATAAGCCATGTATATCCCACTTTTCATATTCTCATACAAGGGAAACCCATTCCTCTAACTCACCCCCTAATCCAAATCCAGGACAGGCTCCCCTAACCCCTCTCTGCTACCTCCCCCTGCCACTTCCCCACCAAAGAAAGGTTGAAAAGCATCCCGAAGGTTCAAGAAAGGGTTATTGAAAATAGTAGGCCCTTCTCTTGCTTTCTGAGTTCAGCATTTCTGGTAAATCTCTGATCCAGTATCTAGTGGTTAACCACTGATACAGGAAATGACATTTAACGTTTTTATCACTCAGCCAGAAATGGAAGAACAAGGCAAGTCTGTGTTTAAAGACGATGGATGGTTGCCCAACCACCTTCATCCTATAAGGTATACAGACTCTTTCTTCTGTTTGTTTCTGAGGAGAGGAGATGGACAATTCCCCACCCCCCCACCCCTTCACCCCCAAATCAACCCATTCCACTCAGGGCATAAAGGTAGGAATTTCAGAAGCCTTTCTCTATTAAAATGGAAAGCTGAATACTATGTCACATAACAGTAGACTTTATTTTGCACCTCCTTAATGTACTTATCCTTGAATATCATGTCATATTGTTATCTGTGGGTCTTCACCTCCTTCCCTCACTGCCAGCTTGATAGCCGGGGTGTGCTGGAGCCAGCTCTCATCCACCCAATGGCTAAATTTCCAGGGTTGACATTTATACCTTGTAAATAGGCAAATTCTACAGATTGTGCCTTGATTTATTGTTTTGTTGATTATCTTAAGTGTTAAACATACAGATTAAATTTTAAGGTCTGTGTACATGCATTTCTCTCTCATTTAATTAAACATTTTCTGGTATACTCTCTTATTGTTCTATAAACCTTGCTTGAGCTCAGGAGGAGTGCATTGGAAGGCTTAGGGAATGACATCAGACAGGAGGCTAATAACAATCATGCTGATGAATGTCATTTATATGCTGGCTTTGAGGTTTATTTATCCATTTGTAAATCTGGGATTTCTTTTGAGCCTCCCAATACCCCTAAACGGGCACCTTCTATTCTGGGCTGAATCGGATTCAGGCTTATCTCCTGGAAACTTAGGTTCAATGCTGTAACATAGTGAGACACTCAGAGATCATTCACCAAAAGGAGACTTACTCCATCATAACAAAAGAATACTCAACAAGGGCAGGCATTGAGGATACCTCAAGCTGATTTAGCTAAGAGGAACCCCCTTGCCTGAGTTGCCCATAGTGGTCAGTCAAGCATCATGGCTCCCTTACATTTTTGTGGAAGTTTTGTTCTCAGGTGACCAGGAAGTGATATTGAGAGCCTGAGCCAACCAGGTCTGGAGGATGGTTTCAATATCTTTTTTTTTTTTTTTTAGAGGAGGGATGGTAAGGCAATTGGGGTTAAGTGACTTGCCCAAGGTCACATAGCCAGTAAATGTGTCAAGTGTCTGACATTGGATTTGAACTCAGGTCCTCCTGATTCCAGGGCCAGTGCTCTCTATTCACTGTACCACCTAGCTGTCCCTGGTTTCAATATCTTTTAAGGAAAAACTTTAGACTTAAAAATTAGATTTAATTTGTGTGGGGTAGGCACAGGTTAGGATATTGCTTCTATCATACTTTCTGTCTTAACAGTAAGGTCCCGAAGGTTGTCTGGAGGACTTTAAATGATGTTAAAGCTATTAGAGGTCAACCTTGACCTTTGGTATTCAAGAAGTCTGCTAGAGATAGCACTAAAAGAGGAAAATAAAAACCCAGAACAGAAATATAGCAAAAACAGAACAAGCTATGTGAAAACTCCCCAAAGGAGTGACTAAAGATGGGAGAACAAAAACCAGAAATCCCAGGCCTCTCTCCAACTCTCTTTGGAATGACTGAATTCTTCATCGAGACCATCAAGCCCATGTGGTGAGTGATGTCAGATCCTTGGAGTTCACACTATGTCTCTCAATGCAAAGAGATGACCACAAGCAGGAATAGGACTTAGTCCATCAGAGCCCCATGAAGGATTGTGTCTATTGCACAGTCATCACTTATCATGAGTAAGAGAGACTTCAGAGAGTCATCACCTAGTATTGCTTGACCCAACAACTAGGATCTGCCTCTCCCTGGGACTCCCTTGAGAATGGGCAGGAAGAAATTGGAAATCTTTGCTCCATGAGAGCCTTGGAGACTCTACCTCCTCTATTCTTGCTGGGAAGAAGGGGAAGGCTTTCACCTACTCCTTATTTCCAGAAAGTGAGTTACCTCCCACCAATGCCACCCTTGGCTCTCCAATCCCTCTGTGGTAAGGAATTTTACCACAACAACCTGGTATTGTATTGGTAGCAGTATGGAGTTGCATTACAGTGAGCAGTGAACTATAGCAGACATGCCTTTTGCTACTTCCCAGGTCAGTGTCCCATCTTTTGCTCCTGGTCTGCCATGGTTGCCAAGGGCATTCTGCTGAGTTCTGCTGTTGTGATTCACATCTGTTGGTGTCTACTGCCATGATCACCACTGATGGGGCCTGTGACCCTCTACAAATGTTGAATGCCATCCTCCTCTGCTGGAGTAGGACTGCTGTCACTACCAGGACCTGAGCTGTATGTTGGCAGGCCCGAGAACCATCAGGGTCATTACTGAATCCCAATGTTGTACCCAAATGAAGCGAGACAGAAGATCCCCGAGATTAAATTTGAAGTGGATTTATTACCATGGGACTTTCGGGGTACATGGCTACCCAAATCAGAGAGTGGGTTGGCACAAACAAGGTGCTGGTTTTTGAAGAGGTTCCATAGCCAGGTTATGTAAGCTGAAACTACTGTGACTGGACAGTGTACATTTGAATTTCCCTCCAGCTTGAAACCCTAGGCTGAAACTCCCACCCAAAACAATTAGGGGAATGGAGCTGCCTGTTTACAGATCAATTAGGGGAAGGGGAAGGTAGAGTTGTGCCTGCTTACAGAACAATTAGGGGAGGGGAAGGTAGAGTGGTCTGCTTTACAGATCAATAAAGGGAAGGGGTAAGTGGAGTTGTCTGCTTTACAGATCAATGAAGGGAAGATGAGGGTGGAGTCCAACAATTGCTGAACCTTTCTGGCAGACCTGATTCTATCCTCTGTGCAGAGTATTCTCTCCAATGCAAGAAATTCCTCTTATGACCAGTTGGCCCCCACTGAGAGACCCAGGAGCTCCTGACATCTTAAACTTATAAGACTGACACCAAGACTAGAAATGTCCAGCTCAGGACCACTCACCTATGTTTAGAGAAAGACAGAAAGCAAAGTAGAATGATTTGAAATCAGAGATTCCTCTAGGCCAGGACATGTATTCTATCATTTGCCATGTCAGAGCAATGGCCATTTTAGCTAGAATGAAAGTGAATATCTGAGGCCCAAGTTCTGTAGATGCTCATAGCTTGAAGCAAGTGAGAGAGAGAGAGAGAGAGAGAGAGAGAGAGAGAGAGAGAGAGAGAGAGAAGGAGGGGGAGAGAGAATTGCAGTTCATGGTTCAGGTTTGAGAGGAAATATTTTAAACTTTCCGCAAATAAACTGAATGGCAACTGGCACATTTGTTCTATCCCCTATTTCAGAAAGTTCTCTGGGAGAATTAATCATTGCTCTTTCAAATGCTTCCTTAAATGGCTTGTATCAGAAAATTGAAGAATCACAACAATGTCCATGTAGCACAATTCTGGTTGTTCTCTCAAATGCTAAATTAAAAAAACAAAAACAAACAAACAAAAAAACCCAAAACCCTCAACAATTGCTTCAGCAGAGATGTTAGACAATCCTAAAATTCCAGGGATCTGCTGTTGTTTATAGTCTATCACAGTTGGGATTCCTCAAGTCACCCCTCCATGCCTGGCTTTGGACCCATACAGTTATGGGACTGAAGACTGCTTGTTCAGATGCATAGCCATTTCCAAAAACCATTCAAAACTAAACACTTCTTTCTTCCTTAACATAACCAAATAACTTCCTTTAATTTGGGGAGTGCCTCTTTTCAGTGGATCTCCTTTAAGGCAATTAATCTCATTCTTCTATATGGCACTTTTATAGTGAGGGAAAAATTGCTTTGTAACACCCCTGTTATAAATTCCTCCTGGCTGCTTTAAAGGTAAACTGATTTTCAAGGAGATCTCTTGTTAGACTTTGGACAAGACTTGAAATACCAGGGTTGCATGCTTTGCTCAGGGACTGAATTTTAATCTTGTCTTAGATATGTATTAACTTGTTAATCCCAGGCAAGTTTTCCCCAGTTTCCCCATCTGTAAAATGGGGTTAATAATACCTACTTCATAGGAATAAGTTATGCAGAGAAAATGAGATAATATAGGGAAAACACTATGGTTTGACTGATATGGCCTGAATCCCCAGGACACCTGTATGCCATTTAGTCAGTCAACAAACACTAACCTATCATGTGCCAAGTACTGTGTGAAGCACTGGGCTTCCAGGGCTAACAAGCCCATAGCTTGAACATTACCCCACCAACCCTGAGCCTATTGCTGAATTGGCACAGTTAGAGTTAACTTCTCTACATCTCATTCCTTAACAAATAATTTTAAAAATACCTTAATTTCATTGGTCTCAGCTATAGAAGTGTTTTCCTCTATGAATGACAGGTCAGTCTCCTATTGGTGTCAACCAGTTTTTTGTCAAAACATTATAGTCATTTCTGCTATAATTTGATGTATGAGTTCCTAAAAGTTACATGATATGCAAATCATGTAATCAAAACCACAGGATTGATAGTGAAAATGGAGTTAGGGACAAAACACTCAAAAACTTCACCAGTGACATGTTTTAAAAAAAGATTGGTACTAATAAAAATGGTAGCACAGCTTTATACATGTCAAGTGGTTAAGAAATATATAAATACATAAATAAGCAGTGAAGGGTGTCTTTAGGCTTGAGCTACTGCTCAGCTTGTGCCCTGGTTCCCACATTGTCCTGGGCTAGGAGGGAGAGTGGGTAGCATCACTGGGCTACAACTGTGGGTAAGGGCTTCCCCTAAAGTGGAAGGTGGGAGAGGGAGGTGGGGTGGTCCAGCCCTCCTCAGCCCATAGCACAAGATGACATATAATAAATATGGCCTTTTACCTTGAAAAAGACTGAAGTTTCCTTGTGGAAGTGGATGTCAGAAGGGTTGCAGCTGGTGAATTAGTGTGAGGAGTTGCAGTTTTCTGTGTTCCCCATTTCTCACAGACAAAAAAACACACATAAGCAAACACAAAATCTGTGCTTTGCTCAAATTGTTCCCTAATAGATCAATCATGTTGGAACAAATTTGCATTTTCAAAATATTTTGCAAACCTTAAAGTATTAAATAAACATTGGTGCTTAATAAATGTTGGACTGAATCAAAGTATTTAAACTTCAGAACTACTAGGAGGCAGTATGATAGGATACAGTAGTAAGGACACCAAGACAAAATAATCAAGTTCTAGTCTTGGTTTAACTAGTAATTGGCTTTGTGACCCTGGCAAGTCTTTTATTTACTTTGAATCTTCCACAACTCAGGATAATCCCACAATCCACAAGGTTGTTGTCAGGATTAAATATAACAGATGAAGCACCATAAAAAGAAAAAGTATTATCTTTATTCTTCTTACATGAAGGGTAGACAGTTCCTAGTCTGAATAAATAAGATTAACTTAATTGTTTGGATTTTTTTGTAACAGAGGAAATAAATATTGTAATATCACCACTGGTCCAGAAGTAAGGATTTGCACCAGAAGGGATCTGAGGTTTATTTTTACTTTTTATACTTATAAAGTTGATGCCTTTTGGTATTTAAAATAATAATTACTTCCTTTGTAACAGTAACAACAACAAAATGGTTAAGCAAACTAGTCAACAAAACAATTATGTATGTCTGACAGTGTATAGAACATTCCACACCTGAAGTCCCCCACTTTTCTGAGAAAGACACATATTTCATTCTCTGTTCTCCAAAACCAAGATTGCTCATTGAAATTAACCTGAGTTCAGCTACTTTTAAGTATTGTTTTTAATTACATTATTTTGATAATTGTGAATATTATTCCCTTTGTTCTGCTTTCTTTCCTCTCCGCCATCTCATACAAATCTCCCTACATTTCTCTGAATTCTTGTTTCTTCTTAAATGGATCTGTGTTTTCATGGATACAGAAGTCCCCTTTAACAATGCAGATGGTAACCAACCCATACCTGGTCATCTTGTGTGACCCTTATCCAGACTACTCTGGCAGTCCACTGGTCATTTCTCATTCTTCTATGTGACCAACCCATCACCTCTTCCTATTACACAATTTTTTACTCCTGTTTGTTTATGAAGTTCCTCATTGTATATATGTTACTGGTTGTTCCTATCTCTTCATTGCCCTTTGTATGATACTAATTATTAATTCTTCAGAAACGATCATATTCCATATCTTCCAATATAGCAAGACCAATAAAATGTTGGTATTAAGAAGATAAAGTCTTTGTTTTACAAGAACCTTAGGATCCTGAAAAGTGATTTGCAATTTTCTGTAGAATCTACCAACTCCTTTTCATGTCTGGGAATTGTCTATCTATACTGTCTCAGATTTTATATATACACATACTAATGTTGACTGCCCATCAAACTGTATGTTTTAATCTGGACAATAAATATTTTTCATCTATCTGGACCTCCCTGTGTGGATAGTCAGGTCCCTTCTTTAAGTGATCACAGGTCTTTTCTAGGAGGTCTGCAATGTTTTGAGGCTCAATGCAATCAGCACAATGGTAGAAAGATCATTGACTCTGGAGTTAGAGGACCTGGGTTCAAAGATTGCTCTTGTCATTTGCTACCCATGTAACTTTGGGCTTCAATTTCTCTGGGCCTAAGTTTCCTCATTTACAAAACGGCCTCTGGGGTCTCTTCTACCTTTGAATCTATGAACCTAAGATACTATGCTTTGCAAACAGAGCATCTGGAGGACTTCTTCATCCATGGGGACCCCCTCTTCAGCTTGAATTCTACCCTGGTCTCTTCTAGCACAGTGGCTCCTATCTAGACACCTAAATAAGTTTATATCACACTATTTCATGCCTTGGCTGATGTTTATGATCAGACGGTCATTGAGTCAGACTATTTATGTTGTTTCATGTTCAAGGAATTTTAAATGAGTTTGAAATATGGATGGGATACACCTGGTTGTAAAAGACCCCATAAGATAATGTTTTGTTTTTAATGAATCAAATACTTTTTAAAAATCAATAAACAATAAGCACAGTGGGATCTTATATTGTCTATATCTTTCAACTAATTGTCAAATGATAATGATATGTTGCTAATGAAAAGCCTACCTATCCCCTACTATAATTTTACCCTTGTTAGGGTTATCTTTGATTTGTGTATAGATAACTTTCTTTTTTTTTTCTTTTTGGAGGGGGAAAAGTAGGGCAATTGGGGTTAAGTGACTTGCCCAAGGTCACGTGGCTAGTTTTATAGATATCTTTCATAAAGATTTTATGTAGATGACAGAGTAGGCATATAGGTAAGTACTTATTGATCTCTTAATTGTACTTTTTTGTTATTAATAAAGTCTGAGATTTTTTCCATTCCTTTAGTGTCTTCCCCACAGTCATATACCTTGTATATTGGTCCTTCTGTGCCTTCTGGTTTACATACACTTGATACAATCCAGTAACTTTTTACATCTATAAATCTCTAAAAAGGTATATCTACCTCTTTTTTTTAGTTTTCAACATTCACTTTTATAAGATTTTGAGTTACAATTTTCCCCCTCCTCCCTCTTCTAAGATTGCATGCAATCTGATATAGATCATATATGTACAATCATATTAAACATATTTCCACATTAGTCATGTTGTGAAAAAAGAATCAGAACAAAAGGGGAAAACCATAAGAAATAAAAAACAAACAAAAGAGAAAATAGTATGCTTCAATCTACATTCAGACTCCATAGTTTTTTCTCTGTATGTGGATAGAATTTTCCATCATGAGTCTTTTGGAATTGTCTTAGATCTTTGCATGCTGAGAAGAGCTAAGTCTATCAAAGTTGGTCATTGCACCACATTGCTATTGTTGTGTACAATGTTCTCCTGGTACTGCTCACTTCACTCAGCATCAGTTCATGTAAGTCTATCCAAGGTTTTCTGAAATTTATCCACTTATCATATTTTATAGCATAATAGTAAACCATTACATTCATATACCACAACTTGTTCAACCATTCCCCAATTGATGAGCCTCCTTTCAATTTCTAATTCTTTGCCACCACAAAAAGTTGCTATAAATATTTTTGTTAAGTGTGGGTCTTTTCCCCATTCTTATGATCTATTTGGGATATAGACTTAGTAGTGTCTACCTCTTCTAATAAACTCATATAGCAGCGTAATGGAAGGGTATAAGTGTGGTGTTTCAAAAGTCCTACTCCAATGACATAACCTCTAAGAACCAAGGATCACTTCCTCATAATAATGATATAATGTAATTGACTATGCCAATCACTGGCAGGTGCTGCCGGGCTGGAAAGGCTTCACCTATTATGGCCACAGACTGAGCATATTTTCTGAGAATGAAGCTTGATGATAATGGCAAGGCACATCACTCATATACTAGCCATCTGGTGATGATTTTTTTAAACTATTGCAACCAACAAAGTCTTGGGCAGCTAGGTGGCACAGTAGACAGAATGCCAGACTTGAAGTCAAATCTAACCTTAGAAACTAACCTAGTTGTGTGACCCTAGGCAAGTCACTTAACCCTATTTGTCTCAGTTTCCTCATCTGTAAAATGAGCTAGAGAAGGAAATGACAAACCACTCCAGTATGTCTATGAAGAAAACCCCAAATGGGGCTGCAAAGAGTTAGATACGACTAAGATCACTGAACAACACCAACCCATGAAATAATGAAAAATTTTAAATGACTGTTAATCCTGTGCTTCTTCCAATTATGTAGTAATGGTGGTAGAGTGGCAGAAAAGGGCCAGAGGATGCTAAGAATTATATTGTGGGGGCGGCTAGGTGGCGCAGTGAGTAGAGCGTCGGCCCTGGAGTCAGAAGGACCTGAGTTCGGATCTGGCCTCAGACACTTAATGCACACACAAACAAAAACCCAGGCTGCACTTTGGAAAGTTACTAACCTAACTGCCTCCAAAAGCAAAATAAACAAAAATGCAAGAATTGTATTGTGTTTGTAATTAACATTAGGTGCCTAAATTTGAGATACTTGTCCCATGGCCAGTAAGTGGGACCAGAAGAGCCAAATCATATGAATTTTTGACATTCTTGCTATAAGCAAACCAGAAGAAAAGAAAATTGCCCCCAAATGGAAGGATGGTTCACAACGGCTCCTTGGAGAGTCAATTAAAAGATTTGGCAGAGTAGATTTTATTATATACCCAAAGGCAACAAGAAATATTTCATAGGATATGTACAATTGTAGAATTGTTCAACATTAGAGATGGATATTGCTTTCTTAATAAAAATAGATAAAGATAAAACTCAGATGCTCTAGATTTGGGCTATGATGTTTCAGAGGGAGGGAGTCATTTTTAAGTTTTGTTTCAGGAGGAAACCAATAGAAACCTCTTGGGTTTCTCTTGGTCTGGGGGGGAACCACTAATCAGAGGCTCCCAGGCTTCCCTGCCTGTTAGTAGTCTTGATATTTAAAAATCTTTCACAGTCTGGCTCCAGTCTACCTTTCCCATTTTATTATAATATACTCCTCTTTACATGGGGCATCTAGGTAGTGCAGTGGATAGAGCACTGGACCTGGTGTCAGGAAGATCTGAGTTCAAATTCAACCTCAGATACTTATTAACTGTGTGACCCTGGGCAAGTCACTTAACCTCTATTTGCCTCCTTTCCTCTTCTGTAAAATGAAGACACAATAGAGAAGGAAACCACAAACCCTTCCAGGATCTTTGCCAAGAAAACCCCAAGGTTTTTCATGTAGAGTTGGACATGATTGAATAATAGCAACTCCTTTTCATACTCCATTTACTCTTTAACTAAACCAACCCCATTTGTTCTCCCCGACACGAATATTCCATCCACTATTGCTGTGCTTCACAAGCTCTGCCCCATGCCTGAAATTAACTCTTTACCACTTAGAATCTCTCTCTTCCTTAAAGGTTTAGCTCAAGTGCTACCTCCTCTATGAGTCCTTTCCTGATTCCTTCTTTACATTTCCCCCTTCCTCCCGTCATTACCTTGTATTTACTTTGTGAATTCAAGTTAACACTTTGTATATATTTTACACATGCGCACACACACGTGCACACATGCACACACACAAAAGAATATGAAATCTTTGAGGGCAGAGGTTGTTTCTTTTTTGTCTTTGCAATTAAAGCAGTGCCTGACAGATTATAGGTACTTAATGGGTGCTTTTTGGTTGATTTTATCATATATTATATTGATTATATTAATATATATTAATTATATATCATATTGACTTATAAATCTACTCAACCCTAATGGACAGACCATATTGCCTAACATTATTATTCTGACTTATTGTATTACAATATTATAAATATTGTAGATTATATACTATGAATGTAATATAATATGCAAATAAATAATATACTAGTATATTATATTGATATATTACATATTGGTATATTAAATAATATGTAATATATTAATATAATATTAAATATTCTAACACAAAATAACCTTGTGTCCTTGGATGCTATAGGCTTCTTTTTCCTACCATACAACATGAGGAGTATTCCCCTTTTAGAATTTCATGTTGTTAAAACACTTCCCTCTTAATAATTCCCTCTTCACAACTGATTTTTTTCTCTTTTCTCTTTTGCCTTTCATTATTTCATCTGCATATCATAATGCTATTGTTCTGAGGTAACAAAGTACCATCCTTCTAATTTAATATCTATTGTGAATGCTGGGCTTTAGAACATTGAGATCATCTCTCAAGGGAAGCTCTAGAACTACCTTTAAAGAATAAGATACAGGGGAGGCTAGGTGGCACAGTGAATAGAGCACTGGCGGACCTGAGTTCAAATCTGGCCTCAGACACTTAACACAAAAACTAGCTGTGTGACCTTGGGCAAGTCACTTAACCCCAATTGTCCTACCTTCCCCCCTCCAAAAAGCCAAAAAAAAAAGTTACAGATCAGTCTAGAGATAAGAGTAGAGAACAGTCTAGAGAACAGTCAGTGACATCTGTCACATCACTTTGCAATGTCTACAACGTATATTTTCAGTATCTGCAGTATGCAGTATCTATTAATAGGCTCTCCATAAATGTTTGTTGAATGATGCCACTTACTAATTAGAAAGCCTTGGTCAAGACACTTAACTGCTCTGAGCCTCAGTGTCTTAAGAGATATCACAGTATCATGGAGAAATGGAGAAAGAAAGAGAGAGAGAGAGAGAGAGAGAGAGAGAGAGAGAGAGAGAGAGAGAGAGCTAGTTAGACAAAGAGTCCGGAGAGATCTAAGTTCAAATTTCACCTTAGACACCTTATCACCATTCTGTCTACACTTAGGCCATATAATTTTCATCTCCTTCTCTCAAAGAAAACTTAAACCACTCACACCCACCCCCTTGCCCCAGACTCTGAAAGGTGAACTTCTTCCTTATCTTCCTGGGAATAAAGTTTCCAAACTACTTCCTAGCCAACTCCACACCATGCTTCTATATGCATATGGTCCCTCTCCTTTCCCACTCTCTCTTCACTTTCTTTCCTCAAAAAGAGCTAAAATTGCAATATTTTAACACAATCATTACTATTTATAATTTTAAAATAACTCATAGATCCCTGTAAGGATTTGAAATTTGTAAAACAAAAAATATTTGACAACTTGGTAGAAAAATTAGTTTCACCAGAGTCTCCATATACATGCCATGGTCCAGGTCAATATCCTTGTGGCTTGGGCATTTAAGAACTTCAAAATGAGCAAACAAACAAAAAAAGATCTTAGCCACAAAAAGCTACTATGGGGCAGGGAAGACCAAGGCATAAGAAGAAGACATCAATGTGAAATTATTGTTACAAGCAAAATTACACGTTACAAAAGTTACAAGCAAAGCCTCAAAGAAAAATGCTAATTGGGTCCAAGCCCAACAAGAATTCTTGGCAGAGGTAAAGAAAGAGATGAATAGTAGAGAAAAATATCAGGAAAAGAAATGTGAGTGAAGTAAGAAAAAAAAAAAGAGAGAAGAAAATTAACAGTGAGTGCTGATGGACTCAACCACAATGGTAGGCATTTCCTTATTAAAATTTATGCTTCTTGAGGACAGGAATGTCTTACTTATTTGTATTTATATCATTCAGAACTTAGTACGGTGCCTGGAACATAGTTTAATAAATTGTTGTTTGTTGTCGTTCAGTCATTTTTTAGTCATGTCTGATTCTTTATGTCCCCATTGGGGTTTTCTTGGCAAAGATACTGCAGTGGTTTGCCATTTCCTTCTCCAGCTCATTTTAGAGATGAGGAAACTGTAACAAACAAAATTAAGTGACTTGCCCAAGGTCACACTGCTGGTAAGTATCTGAGGGAACTCAGGTCTTCCTGACATCAGGCTTAGAACTCTATACATTGTGCTACCGAGCTGACCATCCTGACAAATACTCTCTATCTTTCTACCTATCCATTTATCTATCTATCTACCTTTTTTCTTTGTAACTTCTATCTATCCATGGGCAAATCAGTTCACCTCTTGGATCTATACTTGATTAATCAGTAAAGTGGCATACTGGATCAACTATAAGCTAGGCCAGTCCAGTGATTCAGACTTTGGGTTTAAGAAGAAATAAGATAGAAAATGATAAGTTGTTGGACATTCTTCAGGAAGATAAGCATGTGAGTGTATTGTTGGTAGAACTGTGAATTGGTCGTCATTTTAGAAAGCAATTTGAAACTATTCCCCAAAAGTTTCTAATGTATATATCTTTTGACCAATGTGTACTATTACTAGGTTTGTATCTCCAAGAGACCAAAGAAAGAGGAAAAGGACTCACATGTACAAAAAATATTTATAACAACTCCTTTTGTAGTGGCAAAGAATTGGAACTAAGTGGGTACCCCTCAACTGATAAATGGCTGAACAAATTATTGTATAGGAGTATAATAAAGCACTATAGTGCTATAATAAATGCTGAATAGGAGAGTCTCAGAGAGCCTCGGGAAGACTCATACGAAGTGATACAGAGGGAAGTAAGCAGAACCAAAACACTTTATACAATAACAATAGTACTTTAAAAACAAACAACTTTGAAAGGCCTATGAACTCTGATCAACACAATGGAAAACCAAGATGAAGCACGATATCCACCTCCTGAGAGAGGTGACAGATTCAAGGTACAAATTGAAATGTATATTTTTGGGGTATAGTTAATGCAAGAATTTGTTTTGCTTAACTATGAAGATTTGCTACCAGAGTTTTATTTTTACTTTACTTTTATTACTGATTGGGGTGAATGGGAAGGAGAAAAAACAGATTTTTGATTATTGAAAAAAATTTTTAAAAAAGATGCAATGAGGGGACAGAGACAGGCAGCAACTCAGAAGAAGCTTCTCAATATTTTTCTCCAAATAACTTTAAAATAGCTCCTCAAATCAAATTTTGGAACAGTAGAGCCAAAAGGTCAGAGTGAGAAATTTTTCAGCTTAAGACAACTTAGGAGGTTGGCAGGAAAGGTCTATGACACTGAAGTATGTGCTGGCTTAGAGTGTACTTGGAGCACTAGTGCTTGCAATAACATGGGAGCATGGGCCCGGGTAAAGACTGGGGTAAAGACCAGAGTGCAGACTAGGAGATCAGTGACCATACCTCTCCCCTGATGATACCACCTAAGCACTGAAAACTTTCAGAATCCCAAAACAAAAAATCCCAAAATCTGAAAACAAAAGCAAAAAAAAAAAAAGTCTAAAACTTGGGACAATGCTTCCCTATCCCCAGGTGAGGAGAGCCCAACTTTAACATAAAGTTCAAAGTCAAGAAATAGTATGGGAAAATGAATAAACAGCAACAACAAAAGAGCTTGACCATAAAAAGGTACTACATAAACTCAGACAAAGACAACATTATGAAAACAGTTACAAGCAAAGCCACAAAAAAAAATGTTAGCTCAACCCAAGCCCAAGAAGAATTCCTAGAAGAATTAAAGAAAAAGATAGAAGTGGTAGAGAAAAATTGGGAAAGAAGTGAGAAAGATGCAAAAAAAAAATTAACAAGTTGGTAAAAGATATAGAAAAAATTCTGAAGAAAATAACAACTTAAAAAAACCAGAATTGGCCTAGTGGTAAAAGAGGAACAAAAATTCACTGAAGAAAAGAACTCCTTAAAAAGTAGGATAGGTCAAATGGAAAAGGAGATACAAAAGCTCACTGAAGAAAATAATTTCTTTAAAATTAGAATTGGACAAGTGGAAAGCTAATGATTGGATGAGACATTAGGAAAAAATAAAATGTTAAAAAATAAAAGGAAAAGTGAAATATCTCATTAGAAAAACAAATGACCTGGAAAATAGATGGAGAAGACAAATTTTAAGAATTATTAGACTACCTGAAAGCCATGGTTAAAAAAAAGCCCTAAATATATCTGATTGATATTCAAGAAATTATAAAAGAAAAATACCCCCAATATCTTAGATCCACAGAGTATAATAGCAATGGAAAGAATTCACCAATTACCTCCTGAAAGAGATTCCAAAATGAAAACTTCTAGGAAACCAAATTCTAGAGCTCTCAGGTCAAGGAGAAAATATTACAAGTAGCCAGAGAGAAACCATTCAAATATCATGGAGCTGCAGTCAGGATTGCACATGATGTAGCAGCTTCCATGTCAAAGGATATTCCACAGGGCAAAGAAGCTAGGATTACAAGAATAATCTACCCAGCAAAATTGAGCAAAATTCTTCAGGGGGAAAGTGTATACTTAAAGAAATAGAGGACTTTCAAGCATTCCTGATGAAAGGTGAGAGCTGAAGAGAAAATTTGACATTCACATAGAAGCCTCAAGAGAAGCATAGAAGGTTCAACACGAAAGGATGATCATAAGGAACTCAAGAAAGTTAAACTGTTTATATGCCTATATGGGAAGATGAGACATGTAACTCCTGAGAACTTTATCCATATTAGGTCAACTAGAAGGAGTCTAAGTAGACAGAGGGCATGAATGGGAGTCAATTTTATTGGAATGATTATATGCATACATGCATACATATGTATATATGTATATTTGGAGGGGTGAGAAGGAGGAGTGCATGGGAGAAGGGGGAAGGGAGAGGTAGAAGGGGGGATTTTTCTCACAAAAAAGAGGGGTACAAGGAAGAGTTTTATAGTGGAGGAGAAAATGGGGGGTGGTGGGCAATGTTTGAACCTCACTTTCATCAGAATTGGTTCTAAGAGAGAAGAACACATATATATATATACTCAGTTGGGTACAGAAACTCATAAAATAGGAAAATAAAGGGGAAGGGGATAAAAGATATGGTGGAAGAATGATAAAAGGGAGGGTGGATTAAGGGAAGCAGTGGTCAAAAGCAATATAGACTCTTGAGAAGGGACAGGATAAAAAGAGAGAGTAAAGATAAACAGAAGGAAATAAGATAGAGTGAAATATGTAGTTAGTGGTCATAACTTTGAATGTCAATGGGATGAGATCATCCATAAAACAGAAATGGGTAACAGAATGGATTAGAAATCCAAATTCAACAATGTGTTGTTTAAAAAAGACACACTTGAAACAGAAAGATATACACAGAGTTAAAGGGCTGAGGCAGAATTATGGTTCAGCTGAAGTAAAAAAAGGCCCAGGGTAGTAACCATTCGCAGACAAAGCAAAAAGAAAAACAGACAATTAAAAAAGACAATAAGGGAACTTTATTTTGCTGAAAGGTACCATAGACAATGGAGTAATATCAAAAATTTGTATAGCAAGTTTCTCTAATAAAGGCCTCATTTCTCAAATATATGGGGAACTGAGTCAAACTTATAAAAAATAAGAGCCATTCTACAATTGGTAAATGGTCAGATGGTCTTTTTTTTTTTTAGAAGAAATCAAAGCTATCTATGGTCATATAAAAATTCTCTAAATAATTATTGATTAGAGAAATGCAATCTAAAACAACTCTGAGCTACCACCTCACATTTATCAGAAATGACAAATGCTGGAGGGGATGAATGAAAATAGGTACACTAATAAACCACTGGTGAAGCTGTGAACTGGCCCAATCATTCTGGAAAACATTGAACCACCAAGCTGCTTTCTTCCTTCTTTTTTCCTTCCTTCCTTCCTTCCTTCCTTCCTTCCTTCCTTCCTTCCTTCCTTCCTTCCTTCCTTCCTTCCTTTGTTTTTGGTACTTGGGCTAATGTGAAAATACATTTTGCATAGTTTCACATGCATAATTGATATAATTTTGCTTGCCTTCTTAGTGGGTGAAGGAGAGAAGGGAAGAAGGGAAAGAATTTGGAACTGAAACTTTAAAAAAGAAAAGAATGCCCCTCTCCTTAACAAAAAAATAATGAAAAAGATGCAATGAAGAATTCATAGGCCATAAAATACAATTAAAATTTATTTTATAATAAATTAAATGAACAAAATATCTAAGGTTAAAAGGTTATAAAAGGGGCGGCTAGGTGGCGCAGTGAGTAGAGCGCTGACCCTGGAGTCAGAAGGACCTGAGTTCAGATCTGGCCTCAGACACTTAACGCACACAAACAAACAAACAAACAAAAAAAATCTAGCCGTGTGACCTTGGGCAAATTACTTAACCCCAAATGCCCTCCAAAAAGCAAAAAAAAAGTTATAAAAGACTATTTCTATCTGTCTCTATGGTCACCATGACAATCAGTCACACTAGGTTCAGTAGAAGACATCAGTGGATGTGGTTTCAAATTCCAATTCTTCCAATCATTACCTGTGTGACTTTGTGCAAGTCATTTCCTTCTCTGGGCCTCATTTGCCTCATTTGTAAAGTGAGAGGATTGGACCAGGTGACATTTTGGATCCTTTCCAATTCTTATTCTTTGACCCTATGATGTCCCTCTAGATGGCTTGCAAACATTTCAAATTCAACATATCCAAAATTAACTTTATCTGCTTTCCCCCTAAACCTGCCCCTCACCTCAAATTGCACCAACATTTTCCTAGATAGTCTTAAAATCTTAGGGTTACCATTGTTTCTTTCCTTTCTTTCAGCCTCAGCACTCAATGAGTCCCCCAAACCTCTTGATTCTGCTTCCACAATATCTCTCATATTGTTGTAAGGTAGGATCACTGTCACTACTCTATTTCAGGCCTATATCATCTATGTTCCTAGATTATTATGTTAGCCTTTTTAATAACCAACCTTCCGACTCTCCTCTCTTCCTTTACTTAACTTCCAAAATTATCTTCCTAAGACACAAGTTAGGCCTTTACTTAAAATAACTTCAGTGGCTCTTTATCATGTCGATTTAAATTCCTCAGCCTAGAATGTAAGGCTATCCACAGGAGGACTCCAACCTACCTTTCCAGCCTTACTTCATAGTATGCTAAATTCTATCAGGCAGCTAGGTGGCTAAGTAGATAGAACACTGGGCCTAGAGTCAGGAAGCCCTGAGTTAAAATCCAGCCTGACTAGCTGTGTGTTCCTGGGCAAGTCACTTAGCCTCTGTTTGCCTTAATCCACTGAAGAAGGAAATGGCAAACTGCTCCAGTATCTTTGCCAAGAAAACCTCATGGATAGCACTAGTGTGCTATGGTCCACAAGATCATGAAGAGTCAGACACAATTGAGTAACTGAACAACAACAACAAAAAAACTCAATTACTTTCATGAGCTTGGTTGGACATCAGGGGATAGTAAAGGATAGAAACAACAAATTTAATTTGATCCATGGACTCCTTACCACATCATAGCATTATAATTTAGAGCTGGAAGTGACTTTAAAATTTTATCAAGTTCAAGGACAGATAGGTGGCAAAGTGAAGAGTACTGGCCCTGGAGTCGAGAGGACCTGAGTTCAAAACTGGTCTTAGACACTTGACATATTAGCTGTGTGACCTTGGGCAAGTCACTTAACCCCAATTGCCTCATCTTCCCCTCTCGAAAAAAAAAATTATCAAGTTCAGACTTCTAACCTTATAGGTAAGGATGCCAAGCCCAGAGAGGTTAAGGAAAGGTGACTTACCCAGGGTCATAAAGTAAATGTCTGAGGCAGAATTCAAATCCAGATCTTCCTGATTCCACCGCAGTCAGGTAACCTACCCACCATATATCACTGTTTCCTTTATCAGTTTGCCTTTTCCCTGCCTCTGTACATTTGATCAGGCCACCCCACATTTCTGGAAAACACTCCAGCTAACAAAATTCTTCTTTTCCTTTGAGGCTTAGCTCATGTCTTATCCCTCAGTGAATCCTTCTTTTACCTGCTAGGCTCAAAGTGTTGCTTCTCCAATTTTCCGATGGCACGTTATCTGGATCTGTTCTTGGTCTTTTTTGTATTTAGAGTTGTTTTGTACCTTTTTTTTTTTTTTTTTGAGAGCAGCTAGCTTCATAGCGGGTGTTCTTGGTTCGGCCCTGGAGCCGCCTACCTGGCTTGCTTCAGGCTCAGCCTCTCCAGCAGGGACTGGCCCAGCCCGGGCTGGGGGTCTGCTTGCACGTGGCGCATGGTGGGCTGTGCTCGGCCGGGTGCTTCAGCAGCTGCACGTCCTCGCCCAGGTAGTGGCTCTCCAGGAAGTGGCAGAGGCGTGGATGCCCTGGGCTTGAGCCCGGGGCGTGCAGCTTCAGGAGGGCCTGGTTCAGGCCCTTCTCCAGGCATCCGAGGTGCGTCCCCATGCCTCTCTGGCATGTTTCTGCACAGCCTGGAGAAGGACGCGGCCCCGACGCTGCTCTGGAGCTGCAGAAGGCGCTCGGCGCCCTCGCGTTTGTCCTCCAGCTCACGGATAAAAACGTGACATCCTAGGCAGGGCGACCTCGAAAAAGAAACCCAGGGACAGGTAGGAGTAGGAAGCTTGCGGGCACAGGTGGGCCAGGCGGTTGACAGCGGCCTCGCCCTCGGAGGAGAAGTTTTGTTGGATCTGGGGGCTAGAGCTCAGCGCACAGACTGCAGAGGGTGGAGGCAGGTGGTCCCGGAGGCGGGGGCTGGTCCCACTGGCCAGGGGAGCTGGGGGACCCCGGATCTGTTCCGTCCAAACACTGCTGAAAGCAAGAACCAGAGCCGGGTGACGAGGTGTCTGCTTTCTGTCTAGAACACCTAGCATGGTTGTGGACTTGTCTTGTTCAAAGTCAACAACCAGTTAGTGACTGGAGCAAGACTAGAACTCCCAATCCAGGGGTTTTATGATTAATGTGTGTGTGCGCGTCTTTGTGTTTTCCATATCATGTAAATGAAGTCAATGCCAAAAAGTCTGATTGATTAAAATCCCTTGCACAAATTTTCTGGTTTTAAAAATGTTTTCTTTAGTGTTTTAATTTAAACTAGATTTTAATAGACAATCCCTGGAACCCAACTCTGACCAAATGAGAATGAAGAATAATGAAATGGAAAAATAGAAGTGATCCTTTAGTAAAATACCTAAATGGAAACTTTCATCCTGTCTAATGCTGTAATAAGTGCTTATTCAGGAAACAAAAAACTCTTTTTTTGAGACTGGGCTCCTACAGTCTAAATAAATACTTATACTTCAAATTAATGGCAGAAGACTGCCTGACTCCTCTGATATGTACCAACTCAGACAAGCTCCTCTGTTTCCATCAGACAGGGGAAGTGGGACTGTGTTTATCCTGTTAGCAACTGATGTCAATAGCAGGTTTGTCAGTAAAAACTAAAATGTTTCAGAGAGCTAAGAAGGACATGTTCTATCTAGCTAGTCATGTCTTTGTGGAATTCAAAAGTGATTTGGGGGACAAACAACACAGAATTCTTTGAATGTTAGACTGTTTTCAATTTCATGGTGTTTCATACTTGTTAGTGCATGAATCCTGAATGGAGATATTCACCTCATTCATTGTCCTAGACTGCTTCCATCCAGGCCAGACTCTGTGGGTCTGGATGAGCTGACAGCTATGGAGAAGCACAAGGAATGCTTAGTTTATTTATTTAGTTCATGAAATATAGGGCCAGCTTGTGCCACACCCCTCCTCCCCCTTTCCTGCCATCAGATAGCCCAATTTCCAATTTATTGTCACTACCAACACAATCTATCACTCTATCACTAGGGACAATCTGGGGGTTCTCCTGACATCTTAGGCACAGATCAGACAGAACCTCCCAGCATTTATAGACTCAGAGCAATCTAAGAGCTAGGAAAGCTCTCAGGGATCATCTATTCCAACTTATACTCAAGTAGAAGCCCTTGATACAACAGCCCCAACAAATAGTCTTCTTATCTTAGATCTGTAAAGAAACTTTGATCTATAAAGAAGTCAACTAGTCCAAGTCATACCTGAAGAAGAATCCTCTACAATGTCACTGATAAGTGTTCATTCTACCTTTGTTTGAAGACCTCCAATGAGGAGGACCCCACCAATTCCCGAGGTAGCCAATCCCCATCTTGGACAACTCAAATTACTAGGAAGCTTAAATCTGCCAATCTGCAGCTTCTGCTCTTTGATCACGGGTCCTGGTGAGTCATTCAGGTGAAGGTATCTGGGAGGAAATTGACGATGTGGATAGTAGAGGTGGAACTATTGAACCCATGAGAATAGATGACATTACTAAGGAGAGAGTATAGAGAGAAAAGATAGAGTCTTGTTAGTTGCCATCATTTAGGGGTTAGGAAATGTATGATATTGAGAAATAGCAGGTAGGGAGGTTAGAGAACCAGGAGAAAGACGTGTTCCAGAGACCACACAAGGAGAGAGCAAATATCTAGGAATAAAGAGTCATTAACAATGTCAAAAGCTACAGAAAGAAGAAGAAAAATCAGGATTGGGAAAAAGCTATTGTATTTAGTAATTAAGATATCATTGGTAACATTAGAGAATGTAGTTTCAGTGGAATTGTGGGATCAAAAAGCAGATTGCAAAGGATTGAGAAGTAAGTGGATGGTGGGGCAGTGAAGGTAAAAAAATTTTCTAGTACTTTAAGCAGTGAAAAGAAAGAGAACTATAGGATGATAATTTAAGGGGAAGGCAGTGGTCATTCCCACCCAAAGGTACATTGTACCTCTCACATTGGTATGTCAAAACCTATTCACTCTCAGAGTTTGCTCCCTTACTCCATGCTATTCTCACACTGGCAGGTCTAGGTTCCTAGAGAAGAATTAGCATGCATAATTACATTCAGTATCTTTTAGGGTCCTAAGGATAATCTTGTTGTGGGTGAACACCCCCCCAGACTCAGCATTTTAGCTCTTGAGTCCTCTCTGGAATACTTAAATTTACACAAACTAGTCAATCACATGGATGACATGTTTATATCTTAAACACGATCATTTTCTTCGCAATAAGGTAAAAGAAGTATTAGTAACATTAAACATGAAGAAAATGCAAGAATTCTGCATATATCACAATCCACACATAAGTCTGGGTCACACTCTCACTGGGGAGATATATCAGGGAGGAAAACTGGTGTGCTTAAAGTTTGGATTGATGGCTTTGTTGCCATTGGTCTACTTAGCTATTTCTCTGCTAAATTCTTGGCTGATGTTCCTCACCACCCTCCAGTTAGGTAAATCCTTTTCTCTTCTATTCTCATCAATTTATAAGCTTGCTCAATTTACAACCACTTTTTTTTATTTTTTTTTATTTTTTTAAAGCAATTGGGGTTAAGTAACTTGCTCAAGGTTACACGGCTAGTCATTATTTATGCGTGGGTGCTCATTTTCTGAGGCCAGATCTGATCTCGGGTCATCCAAACTCCGAGGCCGGTGCTCTTACTCACTGCGCCACCTAGTCGCCCCTTTAGGGCAATTGGGGTTAAGTAACTTGCCCAAGGTCACACGGCTAGGTTTTTGTTTGTATGGATTAAGTGTCTGAGGCCAGCTCCGAACTCAGGTCCTTCTGATTCCAGGGCCGGCGCTCTATTCACTGCGCCACCTAGCCGCCCCTACAACCACTTTTAAAAGGGCACCAAGAAAGTATTACCACTTAATTTGGATAACAGTTCCCTTTAAGCCAGAGAATTGCAAAGTTCATCAGGCTTGCAATCTCGGGGCCAAATAGAAAAGGTTAGCCAACTATCTACTTACCAACAACCTGGGTTATACAATCATATTGTAGCAAACAAAACTCACAGCAAAATGGCTTAAGTTGACTCTCTGACAAAGGCAAACAAGCCTAGATAGCTCTCCTCTCCTCAGAATTCTTCACCATCTGATTACATCTTAGCATCTCTTCCTATCCCACAAAGCAGCTGCATGCCCTTTCACCTTTCTAATTTTTCCTTTCAAACCAAAAGTTTTTGAAAGGCATCATCTCCCTTAAACTCTAGGTTGTGCTGAAAAACAATTAGCATAACTTGTGTTTAGCAGCCAATCAGGAACTATCCATAGAAGGTTTCTAGTCTTTTGACTGCAATCCTTTTGTAGTCCAGGACTATTGAAGGGGAGGGTGAAGTGGGGGAAGAATATAAGGTAACAGGGATAGGGTAAAAAGAGGCCAAGAAAGAAAATAGTAAGTGAGGAATAGCAAGTTGTAGAATTGCTTATTTTCTTCCATAAACTGAAAATAAAATAAAATTTTTAAAAAGCTCTGACAAAGATGCTTTTAGAACCGCTCCCCTTTAGAAACCACCCTAAACCCTTTCTATCTTTTCTCCAATCTCCATCACATAACTTCAATCTCTTTTTCTTGTCTCCTCAATGACTTAAATCAGGGCTTCCCGGTATCTAGCAACTCACCTTTCACTTTGGTGAGTAACAAGTTAATACATTCTCCTATAAAAGAACAGTTCTTATTTAATCATCCCTCAATCTGCAAATAGTTATATGATTTCTCATTTTTAAAATTTTTATCCATTTAAGTCTTAAAATAGCTACATTGAAATGAACTCTGCAGCTTTCAGTTCTCAACATGGTCCAACATCATTTTGTATGTCCTTGAATGTCCTTGTATGTCCTTGTTTCTTCATACTCACATTTGTCCAATTTTTAATAAGCAAAAATTCTTTCTTTGGCCCTTTAAACTCTTCACACACAACCGAAATATCATCTTAAATCCTTTACAAAGTTATTTGTGTTTGTATTTATTCTATAGTTCATTTTCTGTCCCAAACTACTCAAATTTCATATGAAAACTATTTCTTCAAACATTTTAGTAGTCTTTATTAAACCAAATTTCTTTTACCATTATTTTCAGTTACTTATTCATAGATGATAATGGCAATAATTTATACCCTTTGAGAGTTTATATAATTCTGTGTTTTCACAAAAGTATTTTTTTCTGTTCTTTTCAGCACTAAGCTGCTCCATGTGAAAGTGACCTTAAAGAAAGGAAGAGTAAGAATGCACAAAAAGTATTTTAAGTATGGGATGACCTAATCATACTATTGGGAGTGTGGAAGGAGCAAAAACAGAGAGAGAAATTTAATACTAGGAAAAAGGAATGATCAGTGGGATATTAACCCTGTCTGAGATGTGATAGGATGGATTCAAAGAAACTAGTCAAGGGGTTAACCTTGGCAAGGAGGAGGGTCACCTCTGAGTTGGGAGCAAAGAGGGACAGAATGGATGAAAACATAGAAAGGTTTTTAGATGTGGAGTTGGGACCCTGGGGAAACTAATGCTAACCTCATTTTTCATTGAAGAAGGAGGTCATTTGGAGCAGGGCTTCTTCTATAGGTATATAAAATAGGTATACAAATCAAACGTTACTATAATAAATCATAAAAAATTTTATTTTAAAATAGTTCTTTGATATACATGTAATTTTTACCACTTATTAAACATGAAAATAAATTTGCATACTAATGAGATGGATTGCTTTTACATAAAGAATTAAATCTCGGTGGAATATTTGATACTGCAGGATGAAGAGCATCTTCAAAGTTTTTCAGAGTTGATTGATATTTTGATTTTTATAATCATCAATGCTGAGAATGCTGTTTCGCATAAATACATAGTACAAAATAGCAGAAGTATATTTAGGGCCACTTGAGAAATTGTTGAAAATTCTGTCCTTATCCCAAGCCAAAATTCATTTAATGATTTTTTTTAGGACACTCAAGATTAAACCTGTGTCACTTGATAACTTGGCAAATTATTCCTGAACTTTTAGTGGCAGATGACTAATGTTTTTTATTTCATTTGAGTATGGTTTATGAACCCAACTTAGCTTTTTAGAATCAAAATTTGAAGGGAAGTATTCCTGAAACTGTGTTTCCAGACACTTCAGATGATCAATTATAACTCTTACAATTAAAACTTTGGGAAGTTTATTTTCAATTATAAAACTGTCTGTAGTTGTAAACATTTCTAAAGAACATTTTCCACCCTATTCTTCCATACGTTAATGTTTTAGTAAAACTTTCAATTTTATCTTTTGACATAAATATGTTACAATTTTTTCCTTGAGGAGATGTGTTTAAATCATTGAGGTTTTTTTTTTTAAGTATCTGACAAATAACAGGGCAGCTAGGTGGCGCAGTGCACAGAGCACCGGCCCTGGAGTCAGGAGAACCTGGGTTCGAATCCAGCCTCAGACACTTACACACACACACACACACACACACACACACACACACACACACACACACCCCTAGCTGTGTGACCTTGGGCAAGTCACTTAACCCCAATTGCCCTCCCAAAAAAAGGCCAAAAAAAAAAGCCATAATTCATTATGAACCCCCCCCCCCAACAAAACTGGATTTCTGCTCAGTTAAAAATATAACTTTATCTTTCAATTTCAATACTCTATTTAAACTTTACTGTCTTGAGAGCCACCTTACCTCTGCATATAGTAATAAGCTTTTGTAATCAGAGTCATGTCTTTCCAAAGGTTTGAAAACAAATGGCTGTTAAGGGTACAGCTTTTAAAGAAGTTAATGATTTTGATAGTATTGCAAAGTGCAACATCTAAGCCTGGTGACTTTTTTTTTGCTATGAGTGCCTCCTGATGGATCATACAGTGTATAAAAGTGATAGGCTCATTGCAATCAGCTTTAGCTTTTGATACAAGTCCAACAGTCTTACCCATCATTGCTCCAGTGCTGTCTGTACAGATTCCAATGCAATTTTTCCACAGTAAAACTCCATTTGTGAAAAATTCATAGACTTTAATATATACATATATAATATACACATATATGTATGTATATACATATATTCCCCTCTTGTGTGCTCTTCCAAAGGGTAATAAAACAATAATTCCTCATGCATACTTCTTTCATAAATGTATCTTAATAAAGTACCAACTTGTGTCATGTTAGAAATAGCAGTTGTTTTATCTAACTGAATTGCAAACTTTGGGCTTCCCTTAAGCCTGATAATAAGCCACTGGAATTGGTCATTAATACCTACAGAAATTCTTTTGGGAATAGTATCATTTGATAAAAAAATTTTATGGATTATATCCCCATACTTTTTCCCATGAGCTATTTCTGACATTTTAATAGCAGCAGGTAACACAAAATCTTCTATCATGTAGGGCTTTTTAGTTTTTGCAATTAAATAAGAAGTTTCATAAAATGAAATTTAAGACTTTTTGTTGACAGTAACCAATTTCTCAAGACATTGTTTTTCTTTATTTGAAGATTTTAAAAGTCATTCAAAAGATTCCTTTGGTTTATTGCTGTATGCCACATGCTTGATATTAAGATGTCATTTTAATTTCTCTGGTTTCATGCTCCACAGCCAAAATTTCATTACAATTTAAGCAAAAAGGTTTTTTTTTCCCCACACCATCATCATTTTTAGAAGTAAATCCAAATTGCAAAAATGATTCGACATATTTTCTTTTTCTCATCAATTTAGGTGTACCTCATAGCGAAGACTCTGCCACACTGTCATCAGTATTTTCACCTTTTCTGTCTAAATTTAACCACTTATCCCTAACCAAAAAATATTTTTGTCCTAAAATATAAATAAATATTGCTAATAATCTCTCAAATAAATACTAGCTTTAGTTTATAAAATTACATTTGTTTGTGCTTAATTTTAAAAGTTGATTTTCATGCTTATATACATACACAATGGTGATGGTGAAGAAATCTTATGAAAGGGCTTTTGTCTTTACTTGCTGCAATTAAGCCCTTGTGTTTCTGTAAAAGAAGGAGATAACAGCAATTCTTAAAATCAAACATTCTAACACAATACAACCCAAAGATACACTAATTTGATACTTACATGCTGAGGAATGATGATGGGAAAACACTAAAAGTCTTTATTTTCTATAATTAAACCATTATGTTTCTGTAAGGGCAGAAAACTTTGTATGTATAGTAAAAGCACTGCAATTCATAACATACAACAGTCTCAGATCTGAGCTGAGGTGTTTCTGGCAGTGTTTGTTGGTGTTACATGATGTGAGGAAACATGCAGTGCAAAGTGCACATGCTGTGTGTTCAGAACCAAGGCTGCAGTGAATTCATGATACAACACAGGCAAGCACTGCCAAAAACACCTCAGATTCATTATATGCTTGATTTTAAATTAATTTTTGGTTGTTGCACATTCAGAAACCTTTTACTGTTGCCAAATTTTTCATCCCCATCCCCACATTCAGTTACTTGACAGACTCACAGTTTAAGGAGCACTGATTAGAGGTGGAGCCAAGATGGTGGAGTAAAGGCTGAGCTGAGCTCTCCCCCAAATCCCTTTAAATAATGACTTTAAACAAATTCTAGGGCATCAGAACTCAGAAAAAGGCAGAGTGAAACAATTCTTCAGCCCAAGACAATTTGGAATGTCAGCAGGAAAGCTCTGTTGCACCAGGGTGAAAAAGGAACACAGTCCAGTGCAGGCTGTGCCAGTACAGACCATACCCAGCAAACCAGAGGCAGGTCTTGTGGTGACTGAATGAATGGCAGCAGTGGTGGTTTCCATATCTTGGAACAATGCACCCTCTATCCAGGAAGGAGAGCCTTACTTTAACAAAGGGATGAAAGTCAAGTAATAAGCTAGGAATATGAAGGAACAACAGAAAAAAAATTATGACCATAGAAAGTTACTATGGTGACAAGTAAGATCAAAACACATACAGAAGAAGACAGCAGAGTCAGAATTCCTACATCTAAAGCCTCCAAAAAACCAAGAATTGGTCTCAGGCCATAGAAGAGCCCAAAAAGGATTTTGAAAATCAAGTAAGAGAGTTAGAGGGAAAATTTTTTGTTTGATTTTTGGAGGGGGAAGGCAAGGCAATTGGGGTTAAGTGACTTGCCCAAGGTCACACAGTTAAGTGTTAAGTGTCTGAGGCAGGATTTGAACTCAGGTCCTCCTGACTCCAGGGCAAGCGCTCTATTCATGGCACCACCTAGCTGCCCCAGTAGAGGAAAAATTGGGAAGAAAAATAAGAGTGATGCTAGAAAATAATGAAAAATGAGTCAACAGTTTGCTAAAGGAGACCCCAAAAATACTGCTTTTTGGGGGCGGAGCCAAGATGGCGGAATAGAAACAGCTCGCCCAAGCCTCTCTGCCCCCAGATTCTCCACAAACTATGTAAAAAAGGACTCTGAAAATCTTCTGGAGCCCCAGCACCCACAGAACGACACAGAGAAGCTAACCTCCCGCTGAGGACAGCCCAGCACCCTGCAGGAAGGACCAGCACAGTGGTCTGGGAGCCGGCAGCGCGGAGAGCGCAGGAGCCGAGCCGAGCCCAGGTCCACGTGAGCCGAGGTTTTAGCCCCAGGGCGGCAGGGCCAGCAGCCAGCTGGAGGAACCCCAGAACACCAGGAACTGTGGAGACGCCAGAATTATCAACATAGACTTGCCTAGGACAAAGCAAGAGGTTAGTGTCCTATGGACTTTGGGACCTGTATTTGGGGAATGCGTCAGCTCCCTCCCCTGGGGGCTAGAAGCTGCTGAGGAGACACGCCACTGTGTAGTTTTCAGAGGCATTTCTGGCTCCCAGCCTACAAATCGTGGGGAGATCCAGCGATCAGTCTTGGGGGGTAATCGCTCTTGCTTTAACCTCCCTGGATCTGGATTGTGATCTAGGGTGGAAGTTGTGGGTGGGCTTATAGCTTGCCAGAAACGGAAGTTGCCCCCCACACGTTCGGGACGAAAATTCCTCTATTTGGCCTTAAAGCCATAGTGTGGCAACAAGCCCAAAAGTCAAGCAATTAAGTGGCAACATGCCAAGGCAAAGGAAACAGAAAAATGCAACCCTAGACTCCTATTTTGGGGGCATAGAGCGGGAAAAGGACTGTGAGGTCAGAAGTCCTGATCCAAAAGCCCCAGGGGAAAACATGAGTGGGTTGCAGGCCATAGAGGACCTTAAAGAGGACTTTAAAAATCAAATAAGAGAAGTGGAGGAAAAATTAGAAAGAGAAATGAGAAGGATGCAGGCAAAGTATGAAATGAGGGTCAACAGCCTGACTGAGGAAAACAACACCTTAAAAAATAGACTAACTCAAATGGCAAAGGAGGCCCAAAAGGGCAATGAGGAGAAGAATGCTTAAAAAGTCGAATTTGCCAGATGGAAAAAGAATCTCAAAAGTTCACTGAAGAGATTCATTCCTTCAGAGTTAGACTGGAGCAAATGGAAGCTAATGACTTTATGAGAAATCAAGATGCTGTTAAGCAGATCCAAACAAACGAAAGATTAGAGGGCAATGTGAAATATCTCATGGGAAAAACCACTGACCTGGAGAATAGATCCAGGAGAGACAATTTAAAAATTATTGGACTACCTGAAAGCCATGATCAAGGAAAGTACCTAGAAATCACCCTTCAAGAAATTCTCAAGGAAAACTGCCCTGATGTTTTAGATCCAGAGGGCAAAATAGAGGTTGAAAGAATCCACCAATCACCTTCTGAAAAAGATCCCAAAAAGAAAACTCCCAGAAATATTATAGCCAGGTTCCAAAATCCCCAGATCAAGGAGAAAATACTACAAGCAGCCAGGAAGAAACAATTTCAATATTGTGAAAACACAATCAGAATAGCCCAGGACCTGGCAGCTTCTACATTGAGGGATAGAAAGGCATGGAATATGATATTCCAGAGGGCAAAAGAGCTGGGAATGAACCCAAGGGTCACCTACCCAGCAAAACTGAGTATTTTGTTTCAGGGAAAATATGGTCATTCAGTGGAATAGAGGACTTTCAAGCATTCTTGAGGAAAAAACCAGAGTTGAATAGAAAATTTGACATCCAGACGCAAGAAGTAAGAGATGCCTGAGAAGGAATCAGGGAAAAGAAATCAAAAGGAACTTATCAAAGTTGAACTATTTACATTCCTATATGGAAAAGCAATATCTGTGACTGATGATATCTTTCTCACTATGAAAATAATGGAAGAAGGGGTGTGGTCATATGAATACATATGTGAATGTGTGTGTATATGGTTACATTTATATATGGATAGAGGGCATAAGTTGAATTTGTTGGGAAGGGAGAATACTCAAGGGATGAAATTATGAGGTGAGAGAGGAAAGTGGCAAGAGGAGATGGGGAGAGACAGGGTAGGGTAAACTATCTCATGTAGGGGAAGTGGTTGCAAAGGAGGGGGAGAATAAGGAAGGCTAAAAAGGCAAAACCACATTCACATTGAATGTGGTTCAGGGAGAAAATGACACACATACTAAATGGGATATCTCAACCTGCAGCAGGATAGGGGGAAGGGGGATGAGAGGAGGGATGATGGATGGGAAGGCATACTTGGGGTGAGGGGAGGTTGGAAGTACCCACTATAGAAGAGGGACAGGATCATGTAGGGAATGGACCAGGTGGGGGGTGGGATGAGTGGGAGGGAATTATAAGCAGCCTTGTACAATATATCTACTATGATAATATTTCTCATAGCTAGACATGTACAACATATACTGAATTACTTATCTCCCAAGAGGGAATGGGTGACAAGGGAGGAAGGAAATGGATCTGAAATTCAAGGTCATAACATTAAATGTTTCAAAAATATATATATATAAATACTATTATTAATACTCTTTTGCCTATAATTGGGAGATAAGATGTGCAGGCATTGGGACACAAAGATTCATCTTCCTCTAATGGAAAAGTCGATGGGGGTATGGGAGAAGGTATGGGAGAGAGCAGATTGGAGGAAGCGATATCTTGTGGGACTGCTATTCTGGGAGGTTGGGTAGGGGAATAATGGGGGGAAAATGATTATAACTCAAAATCTGGCGGAAATGAATGATGTAAAACAGAAGTTAATAAAGTATTTGTTTAAAAAAAAATACTGCTTTTTGTACATATAGGTCCTTTTCCTTTTTGTTTTTTTTTTTAATCTCTTTTGGGATATAAATCTACTAGTGGGCTTGCATTGCTAAGTCAAAGAGTATACATGGTTTTATAGCCCTTTAGCCATAGTTCCAAATTGCTCTACAGAATGGTTGAATCCGTTCACAACTCCACCAACAATGCATTAATACTCCATTTTCCCCACATCCCCTTCAACATTTGTAATTTTCCTTTTCTGTCCTATTATTCAATCTAATGGGTATAAGGTAGCAGCCCAGAATTGTTTTAATTTGCATTTCTCCAATCAGTAGTGAGTTAGAGCATTTTTGTTTCATATGGCTATAAATAGCTTTGATTACTTCATCTGAAGATACTAATATCTTTTTGTCATTTATCAACTGGAGAATGACTCTTACTTTTATAAATTTGACTCAGTTCTCTATATGTTTGAGAAATGAAGCCCTTTCTCACTGAATGTCCATTTTGACCCTGAAGGATTATACTCAGTTTTTCTGGGTAGGTGATTCTAGTTAATCCTAGAATTATAATCCTAGCTCCTTTGCCCTTTGGAATATCATATTTCAAGCCTTCCAGTCCTTTAATGTAGAAGCTACCAAACCTTGTGTAGATTTTCCACAATACTTGTATTGTTTCTTCCTGGCTACTTACAATATTTTCTCCTTGATCTGGGAACTTTGTAATTTGGTTATAATATTCCTGAGAGTTTTCATTTTGGTATCTCTTTCAGGAAGGAATCTATGGATTCTTTTTCATTTCTACTTTACCTTCTACTTCTAGAATATCTGGGCAGCTTTCCTTGATAACTTCTTTAAAGATGATTTCTTTCAAGGGCCTTTTTTAAAAATCATGACTTTTAGGGTTGTTCAATAACTTTTAAATGATCTCTCCTGGATCTATTTTCCAGATCAGTTGTTTTTTCAATGAGATATTTTGCATGGTCTTATATTTTTTCATTCTTTTGTCACCTTGAAGAAGTTATGAAGGCTTGGAGTAGCCAGTGTGGACAGAATGATTAATAATTATAAGAAGTATATAAAAGAATTGCTATGTAGCAATAAGGGCCTCTACGAATTTGCAGTGATACCTGTAGGCATGATTTTGTGACTCCCACTAGCAGCATTCCATACCTCAGGATTAGGAACAAAGAAGGCAGATGGTGGCAATGGTTCAAGCTTGAAGATTGGGAGGGCATGAGTATTTGAAGGATAATAAGACAATGGGTTCAAGAGTAGAGGGATAGTGCCTTGTTGAAATGGTGAACTATAGGGTCAAGATTATGAAGGGCTTAATGAATGCTTTCTTGTATGTAATATCACATTGCTGTCTTATATTGAGCTTGCAATCCACTAAGAACCCCAGATCTTTTTCAGATTAGTTACTGTACAATCTCTTCTCTCTGATCTTGTATTTGTGAAATCCATTTTTTTAGCTCAAAGGCAAGACTTTACATTATCCTTATAAGTTATTAAATATTATCTTATTAAATTCAGCCCAATGTTCTAATCTGTCATTATCCTTTCAGGCCCTGATTCTGCCATCCAATATGCCAGTTGTTTCTTCTGGCTTTGTTTTCTCTGTAAATTTGATAAGCATCTCAAAAAAAAAAGTTAAATTTCACAGGGCCAAGTACTATTCTCAAGGCTAGTCTCATAGTGCGAGCCTTGTAAGCTAATGCCAAACCATTAATGATCACTCTTCAAGTCCAAACTTTCAACTAGTGTTGGATTCCCCAACTGTCTAGCTGACATTTTGTCATCTTGATCAAAGAATAGCATGAGAGGTGTTGTCATATTCTTTGCTGAAAGCTGTATTAAATAGTTTTTACAGTGTTCTCCCAAATGTTTTTTTTAAATATTGAATAGTCATATCAAAATTGGACACAAGGTTATTGGCCTCTGCTTGAAGAAATGATAAAGACTTTTTGTGGTGAATATTTCCCTTTCTAGATGTTCACTAGCCATTCCTTTAACAACATGTACTAGAATTCTGATAGGAACCAATTGTTTTCCAGAATGGTTGGACACAGTTCCATCAACAGACATCAATGTACTTTTTTGCTTGCAGGCTCTCCTGGGGGGAGGGGTGTCATCATTGCCAGTATGAAGCATATGTGATGGTACCTCAGACTTGATTTAATTTGAATTTCTCTAATTATTAGTTATTTGGACATTTTATGTGTCTATAGGTTAGATTTCTTCCTCTGAAAATTGTCTATTCATATCCTTTGGTCATTTATCCATTAGAAAGTGGCTTTTAGGGGGGGTGGAGCCAAGATGGCGGAGTAGAAACAGCTCATCCAAGCCTCTCTGCCCCCAGATTCCCCACAAACTATGTAAAAAAGGACTCTGAACAACCTCCAGAGCCCCAGCACCCACAGAACGACACAGAGAAGCTAACCTCCCGCTGAGGACAGCCCAGCAGCCCTGCAGGAAGGACCAGCGCAGCAGTCTGGGAGCCGGCAGCGCGCAGAGCGCAGAGCGCAGGAGCCGAGCCGAGCGGAGCCCAGGTCCGCGTGAGCCGAGGTTTTAGCCCCAGGGCAGCAGGGCCAGCAGCCAGCTGGAGGAGCCCCAGAACACCAGGAGTTGTGGCGACTCCAGAATTATCAACATAGACATGCCTAGGACAAAGTAAGAGGTTAGTGTCCTATGGACTTTGGGACCTGTATTTGGGGAATGCGTCAGCTCCCTCCCCTGGGGGCTAGAAGCCGCTGAGGAGACACGCCATTTTGTAGTTTTCATAGACATTTCCGGCTCCCAGCCTACAAATCGTGGGGAGATCCAGCGATCAGTCTTGGGGGGTAATCGCTCTTGCTTTAACCTCCCTGGATCTGGATTGTGATCTAGGGTGGAAGTTGTGGGTGGGTTTACAGCTTACCAGAAACGGAAGTTGCCCCCACACGTTCGGGACGAAAATTCCTCTAGCTGGCCTTAAAGCCATAGTGTGGCAACAAGCCCAAAAGTCAAGCAATTAAGTGGCAACATGCCAAGGCAAAGGAAACAGAAAAATGCAACCCTAGACTCCTATTTTGGGGGCATAGAGCAGGAAAAGGACTGTGAGGTCAGAAATCCTACTCCAAAAGCCCCAGGGGAAAACATGAGCGGGTTGCAGGCCATAGAGGACCTTAAGAAGGACTTTAAAAATCAAATAAGAGGGGCGGCTAGGTGGCGCAGTGAATAGAGCGCCGGCCCTGGAATCAGAAGGACCTGAGTTCGGAGCGGCCTCCGACACCTAATCCGCACAAACAAAAACCTAGCCGTGTAACCTTGGGCAAGTTACTTAACCCCAATTGCCCTAAAGGGGCGTCTAGGTGGCGCAGTGAGTAAGAGCGCCGGCCTCGGAGTTTGGATGACCCGAGATCAGATCCGGCCTCAGAAAATGAGCACCCACGCATAAATAATGACTAGCCGTGTAACCTTGAGCAAGTTACTTAACCCCAATTGCTTTAAAAAAAAAATCAAATAAGAGAAGTGGAGGAAAAATTAGAAAGAGAAATGAGAAGGATGCAGGAAAAGTATGAAATGAGGGTCAACAGCCTGACTGAGGAAAACAACACCTTAAAAAATAGACTAACTCAAATGGCAAAGGAGGCCCAAAAGGGCAATGAGGAGAAGAATGCCTTAAAAAGTCGAATTTGCCAGATGGAAAAAGAATCTCAAAAGTTCACTGAGGAGATTCATTCCTTCAGAGTTAGACTGGAGCAAATGGAAGCGAAACTTTATGAGAAATCAAGATGCTGTTAAGCAGATCCAAACAAACGAAAGATTAGAAGGCAATGTGAAATATCTCATGGGAAAAACCACTGACCTGGAGAATAGATCCAGGAGAGACAATTTAAAAATTATTGGACTACCTGAAAGCCATGATCAAGGAAAGAACCTAGAAATCACCCTTCAAGAAATTCTCAAGGAAAACTGCCCTGATGTTTTAGATCCAGAGGGCAAAATAGAGGTTGAAAGAATCCACCGATCACCTCCTGAAAAAGATCCCAAAAAGAAAACTCCCAGGAATATTATAGCCAGGTTCCAGAATCCCCAGATCAAGGAGAAAATACTACAAGCAGCCAGGAAGAAACAATTTCAATATTGTGGAAACACAATCAGAATAGCCCAGGACCTGGCAGCTTCTACACTGAGGGATAGAAGGGCATGGAATATGATATTCCAGAGGGCAAAAGAGCTGGGAATGAACCCAAGGGTCACCTACCCAGCAAAACTGAGTATTTTGTCAGGGAAATATGGTCATTCAGTGGAATAGAGGACTTTCAAGCATTCTTGAGGAAAAACCAGAATTGAATAGAAAATTTGACATCCAGACACAAGAAGCAAGAGATGCCTGAGAAGGTAATCAGGGAAAAGAAATCAAAAGGAACTTATCAAAGTTGAACTATTTACATTCCTATATGGAAAAGCAATAACTGTGACTGATGATATCTTTCTCACTATGAAAATAATGGAAGGAAGGGTGTGTGGTCATATGAATACATATGTGAATGTGTGTGTATATGGTTACAGTTATATATGGATAGAAGGCATAGGTTGAATTTGTTGGGAAGGGAGAATACTCAAGGGATGAAATTATGAGGTGAGAGAGGAAAGTGGCAAGAGGAGATGGGGAGAGACATGGTAGGGTAAACCATCTCATGTAGGGGAAGTGGTTGCAAAGGAGGGGGGGAATAAGGAAGGCTAAAAAGGCAAAACCACATTCACATCGAATTTGGTTCAGGGAGAAATGACATACATACCAAATGGGATATCTCAACCTGCAGCAGGATAGGGGGAAGGGGGATGAGAGGAGGGATGATGGATGGGAAGGCATCCTTGGGGTGAGGGGAGGTTGGAAGTACCCACTATAGAAGAGGGACAGGATCATGTAGGGAATGGACCAGGTGGGGGGTGGGATGAGTGGGAGGAAATTATAAGCAGCCTTGTACAATATATCTACCATGATAATGTTTTGCATAGCTAGACATGTACAACATATACTGAATTACTTATCTCCCAAGAAGGAATGGGTGACAAGGGAGGAAGGAAATGGATCTGAAATTCGAGGTCGTAACATTAAATGTTTCAAAATATATATAAATACTATTATTAATACTCTTTTGCCTATAATTGGGAGATAAGATGTGCAGGCATTGGGACACAAAGATTCATCTTCCTCTAATGGAAAAGTCGATTGGGGTATGGGAGAAGGTATGGGAGAGAGCAGATTGGAGGAAGCGATATCTTGTGGGACTGCTATTCTGGGAGGTTGGGTAGGGGAATAATGGGGGGAAAATGATTGTAACTCAAAATCTGGCGGAAATGAATGATGTAAACAGAAGTTAATAAAGCATTTGTTTAAAAA